>CAKXYN010000058.1:15410000-15667544 GCA_935064755.1 Tragelaphus eurycerus | reverse complement strand
TAACCCTACTTACGAGACAACAAAAGAGACACTGATGTATAGACCAGACTTTTGGACTCTGGGACCGGGAGAGGGTGAGATGATTGGGGAGAATAGCATTGAAATATGTATAATATTATATCTGAAATGTATTAATTGTTCAAACTAAACACGATCATGTTACAATTTGCTCATACTAGATGTTTGTAATGTTTCTGATAATCAATAAAAGAGATTCTTGATCAAAAAAAAAAAAAAAAAGAACTGGTCATGGAACAACAGACTGGTTCCAAATAGGAAAAGGAGTACGTCAAGGCTGTATATTGTCACCATGTTTATTTAACTTATATGCAGAGTACATCATGAGAAATGCTGGACTAGAAGAAACACAAGTTAGAATCAAGATTGCTGGGAGAAATATCAATAACCTCAGATATGCAGATGACACCACCCTTATGGCAGAAAGTGAAGAGGAACTGAAAAGCCTCTTGATGAAAGTGAAAGTGGAGAGTGAAAAGGTTGGCTTAAAGCTCAACATTCAGAAAACAAAGATCATGGCATCCGGTCCCATCACTACATGGGAAATAGTTGGGGAAACAGTGGAAACAGTGTCAGACTTTATTTTCTGGGCTCTAAAATCACTGCAGATGGTGACTGCAGCCATGAAATTGAAAGACGCTTACTCCTTGGAAGGAAAGTTATGACCAACCTAGATAGCATATTCAAAAGCAGAGACATTACTTTGCCAACAAAGGTTCGCCTAGTCAAGGCTATGGTCTTTCCTGTGGTCATGTATGGATGTGAGAGCTGGGCTGTGAAGAAGGCTGAGGGCCGAAGAATTGATGCTTTTGAACTGTGGTGTTGGAGAAGACTCTTGAGAGTCCCTTGGACTGCAAGGAGATCCAACCAGTCCATTCTGAAGGAGATCAGCCCTGGGATGTCTTTGGAAGGAATGATGCTAAAGCTGAAACTCCAGTATTTTGGCCACCTCATGCAAAGAGTTAACTCATTGGAGAAGACTCTGATGCTGGGAGGGATTGGGGGCAGGAGGAGAAGGGGACGACAGAGGATGAAATGGCTGGATGGCATCACTGACTCGATGGATGTGAGTCTGAGTGACCTCCGGGAGTTGGTGATGGACAGGGAGGCCTGGTGTGCTGTGATTCATGGGGTTGCAAAGAGTCGGACACGACTGAGCGACTGATCTGATCTGATCTTGGTAAGTTCCTCCCTGTCTTCAGACCTAGGTTGTACCTCATAGTATAATTATCTATCACGATAGCTCCTTTGCTGGCACAGGTTCTCTATCTGCATTCTTTTAGGCAGTTAGTTCAGTTCAGTCGCTCAGTCGTGTCTGACTCTTTGTGACCCCATGGACTGCAGCATGCCAGGTCTCCCTGTCCATCACCAACCCCCAGAGTTGACTCAAACTCATGTCCATTGAGTTGGTGATGCCATCCAATCATCTCATCCTCTATCAGTTAAGGGGAAGGTAATACTGAGTCTTTTGGGCCTTGACCTCAGTGTGAAACTATACACATGTCAAGAGGCATTTTGGTCTGTGCTACTTTATTATAAACCTCATTTTAAATGAAAGGAAACTGAGGATCAGAGGTAAGTTAAGAAATATTTCAAGGTCATTCAGCCTAAATAATGAAGTCATAGTACAAAACAACTCAGAGGACAAAACATGCTGACTACCCAAAATTTCTGCTTTGCCTTACAACTTATTACAACTCCTAGTGCAATACTTTCAAAATGAAAATAAAAATTAAATAAAATTAAGCAAAATTTATACAAAATTAAAAGCTAAAATAGAAGTAAAGTCTCAAAACAATAAAACACTCATGAGTAAGGAAGTATAAATAAGAAAATAAAAATCTATAGAATTTTTAAGAAAGTCCCAATAAAAAAACTTCAGGGAAATGTAACAAGATATCAAACTATAGATAACATTATGATTACTTTGGTATGTCCCTTGGAAAATCTCAGTCAAAACATAAGAAACTTAAGCTTGGGACTTAGTTTTATTTATGCTTTAGTCACTTGCCCTGGAAGGTAAATGAATAAGTAGAGAATTAGTCCAGACCATTTCACACACAAATACAGAGTAGATATGCACACAAATTCCTGCATACATTCGGTTATATTCTGCATAATATTTACTAGAAACACCTACATGTAAAGGATCAGTGAATAATTTACTTAAAGAATGGCTACTGTGGCAGAGACATTTTTGATTCAACAACTACCATTTGTTTCTTAAGATTTCCTAAAACTCAAGCAGTTGTATGGGCTTATGTGACTGGATTCAGACAATGAACGACAAGCAGAATTAATGAGTGTCATTTCTAAGTCAAAGCATGGAAGAGCAGGTAAAATAGCTCCATGCACTCTCTTCTTTTTGCTACAGGCAGTGGAAAGGTTCCAGATGGCAGAGTCTCAGTCAGTCTGAGTTCCTTAGTAACTATGTGCAGAAGAGTCTCCTCCATCAAACAGCATTAGAAATATAGCATGAATGATAAATAAAGATTTTTGTTAGACCATTGACATTCTGGGGTCAATATGTTATTTCAGCATACTTGGCTTGTTTTGACTAGTGCAAATACCTTCCTATTTATAGACCTAGAGATTTAAGAGCTGCCAACAAACACAAAACTTCTTACTTATGCTGATGCCAAATAAATTCCAAAAATGTCCATGTTGTGGTGAAAATGTAAAATGAGTTCTATGCCAAAATGAAACCTTGTCTTTTCAGCACATTTTGAATTGCCAAATGATCTCATAGGTACTTCCTCTTTGAGATCATAAAAATAGAGATTATTAGTTCAGTATGAGGTATATTGAATGAGACACAGGCCTATTAAGGAATCCATTTATTTAAAAAGTATTGATTGAATACCTATGATATGGCAAGTACTCATTTCAGTGCTGTACATCATACTCAACTGAGAAAAGTTGAAAGCTTTTTCTCTAAAGTCAGGAACAAGACAAATGATGCCCACTCTCAACATTTGTGCTTAACACAGGGTTAACAGTTCTAGCCACAACAATTAGATAAGAGAAAGAAACAGAAGGCATACAAACTGAAAGAGAAGAAGTAAAACTGTCACTATTTACAAATGACATGATATTCTACATACAAAACTCTAAAGTCTCCACTCCAAAACTATTAGAACTAGTAAATGAATTCAACAGAGTTGCAGGATACACGATTAATATACAGAAATCTGTTGCTTTTTGATGTACTAAGAATGGAATAACAGAAAGAGAAAGTAGAAAATAATCCCATTTAAATCACATCAAAAAGAATAAAAGACAAAATAATAAACCTAACCAAGCGAGTGAAAACTCCCAATGAAAACCATAAAGCATTAATGAAAGAAATAGGAGATGGTACGAAGAAATGGAAAGATATCTCCAGAAGAACAATTAGAAAAGGACTGTTTGCATGACTAAGGAACAACATTTGTGCTTTCCTGTATATTTTCTTAAGTGGTTGCTCCATTTGACATACCTACCAGCAATGAATGAGAGTTTCAACTCTCTATATCCTTACCAGTATTTATTTCTTGTCATTTTTATTTGAGCTATTCTGGTGAGTAAAAAATGGTGTATAATTATGGGTTAGATTTTCATTTCCCTAATGAGTAATGATTCTGATCATCTTTTCAGGTACTTATTGTCTATTTGTATATTTATTTAGTAAAATGTCTATTCAAATATTTTACCCACATTAAATGAGATTATTTGTTTTCCAAATAAATTACAAGAGCTCTTTATTCTCATTTAAGTATTTATCAGATACACTATTTGCAAATATTTTCTCCTAATCCATGGCATGTCTCCACTCTCCTGATAGATCTTTGAAACACAATTAAGCATACCAACATATGTGTAGTGGTAGCTTCAAAGGAGACAAGAAAGAAAACGAGACAGAAAAAATATTTGAAAAAATAATGATAAAAATTTCCCACATAACACATAAACACATTAAACATAAACACATAAACATAACACATTAAATATAACACATTAAACACATAAACACATTAAACACATCCTAAACACATTAAACATAACACATTAAAACAGCTAATGAATTTCAGGTAAAATAAAAACAAAGAGATCACACATAGGTAAATCAAGTCAAAATGTTGAAAGCCAAAGATAAAAAGAAAAACTTGGAGGTAACAAGAGAAAAACAAATTGACTTGTATAAAGAAAGACAGTAGGCTTAAACACTGCATTCTCATTAGAAGCAATGGACAATAGGAAGTAGGATGACATTTACAAAGTGTGAATAATAACTTTTTAAAACCTATCAACCAAAAGTTCCATACGCAGCAAAATCACACTTCAAAAATAAAGTTGATATAGAGAAATTCCCACATAAACAAAAATGAGGTAATGTGTTGCTTACAGATCTGCATTACTGAAAGTACTAAAGCAAGTCCACCAGGCTGAAGGAAAATGCCAGCATGTGGTTATCTGAATCCACAGAAAGAAATACAGAAAAACACAAAATATAATTATGTAGGTAAATAAATGTAGAATACTATATAATTATAACTTCTTTATCTTATTCCCTTAGCTATTTAAAATATCTGTATTAAAAATTATAAATCTGTGTTTTATAAATAATAAATCAGAACAAGAATAAATATGCCTATATTGGGCTAAAGTTTCTAATTTTATTAGAGTATGCTAATTTTAATCTGAGGAAATCACATACTGTAATTCGTAGGAAAATCAATAAGAAGATAACTCAAAAACAGTATAAAAAGAAGGGACTAAAGAGTACATTTGGAGAAGGCAATGGCACCCCACTCCAGTACTCTTGCCTGGAAAATCCCATGGACAGAGGAGCCTGGTAGGCTGCAGTCCATGGGGTCGCTAAGAGTCAGACATGACTGAGCGACTTCACTTTCTCTTTTCACTTTCATGCATTGGAGAAGGAAATGGCAACCCACTCCAGTGTTCTTGCCTGGAGAATCCCAGGGACAGGGGAGCCTGGTGGGCTGCCATCTATGGGGTCACACAGAGTCGGACACGACTGAAGTGACTTAGCATAGCATAGCATAGCATTAGCAAAGAGTACATTGCTGCTGCTGCTAAGTCGCTTCAGTCGTGTCTGACTCTGTGCGACCCCATAGACGGCAGCCCACCAGGCTTCCCAATCCCTGGGATTCTCCAGGCAAGAACACTGGAGTGGGTTGCCATTTCCTACTCTAATGCATGAAAGTGAAAAGTCAAAGTGAAGTCGCTCAGTCGTGTCTGACTCTTAGCAACCTCATGGACTGCAGCCTACCAGGCTCCTCCATCCATGGAATTTTCCAGGCAAGAGTACTGGAGTGAGGTGCCATTGCCTTCTCTAAAAGAGTACATTACTTAAAACAAAAAAAGCAGTAAAGGAGATACAGAGAAACTAAATGGACAAGAGCACATTTAAAATAAATACTAATAAAAAAGCTATGATACACACACACACATACACAATGGACTATTACTCAGCCATTGAAAAAATGAAATAATGCCATTTACAGTAACATGGATATACCTAGATCATACTGAGTGAAGTAAGTCTGTTTATAGGCAGGATCTAAAAAGAAATTATACAAATGTACTTATTTACAAAACAGACACACAGTCTTAGAGAACAAACTTCTGGTTACCAGGGGAGAAAGGTAGAGAGAAGAGATAATTAGGGAGTTTAAGACTGAAATGTGTATGCTGATATATTTTAAATGGATAGGCAGTAAGTTCCTACTGTATAGCATGGAGAACTCTAGTTCAATATTACAAAATAACCTAAATGGGAAAATAATTTGAAAAAGAATAGTTACCTGTGTATATATACCTGAATCAATTTATGTAAACAGGGAACTATCACAGCATAGTTAATTAACTATACTCCAGTATTAAATACAAAGTTAAGAAATAAAGTAAAAGAAAATAAATACCAAAACCACACAAATAAATCCAAACATGTCATTAGCTGCATTAGATATAAACATATTAAACACTCCAACCACAAAGTCAGGATTGAAACACTGAATAAAAATTAAGATACAATTGTCCTGCACATAGAAGAGACACAATTTAGATTCAAATACACAAACAAGATGAAAGGGAAAGAATGGGAAAATGTATAGTGTACAAACAGTAACCATATTAAACAGATAGGTAAAATGGTTGCATTAATTTCAGAAAAGGTAGAATACAAAAATATTACTAGAGACCATTAGGGTGACTTTAGAGTGATGAAATGATTAAGTAATCAGGAAGTTACAACAATTATAAATATATACAGCTAAAACAATGACCAGAATACACACATAAATATTGATTGAATTTATGAGATAGACATTTGAAAACAGTAAGATGGAGAATTCAATGTTTTATCGCAATAATTGATAGAACAACTGAAGAAAATCAGCAAGAAACATAAGACTTGAATTATACTATCAATAAATTTGTCCTGACATTTACAGAACAGTACAGAAATAATTATGGAATGAGGTTCGTGACATTGCACAGGAGACAGGGAACAAGACCATCCCCATGGAAAAGAAATGTAAAAAAGCAAAATGGCTGTCTGGGGAGGCCTTACAAATAGCTGTGAAAAGAAGAGATGTGAAAAGCAAAGGAGAAAAGGAAAGATATAAGCATCTGAATGCAGAGTTCCAAAGAAGAGCAAGAAGAGATAAGAAAGCCTTCTTCAGCAATCACTGCAAAGAAATAGAGGAAAACAACAGAATGGGAAAGACTAGGATCTCTTCAAGAAAATTAGAGATACAAAGGGAATATTTCATGCAAAGATGGGCTCCATAAAGGACAGAAATGGTATGGACCTAACAGAAGCAGAAGATATTAAGAAGAGATGGCAAGAATACACAGAAGAACTGTACAAAAAAGATCTTCACAACCAAGTTAATCACGATGGTGTGATCACTGACCTAGAGCCAGACATCCTGGAAGGTGAAGTCAAGTGGGCCTTATAAAGCATCACTACGAACAAAGCTAGTGGAGGTGATGGAATTCCAGTTGAGCTATTTCAAATCCTGAAAGATGATGCTGTGAAAGTGCTGCACTCAATATGCCAGCAAATTTGGAAACCTCAGCAGTGGCCACAGGACTGGAAAAGGTCAGTTTTCATTCCAATCCCAAAGAAAGGCAATGCCAAAGAATGCTCAAACTACCGCACAATTGGACTCATCTCACAGGCTAGTCGGGGAAGGCAATGGCACCCCACCCCAGTACTCTTGCCTGGAAAATCCCATGGATTGAGGACCTTGGTGGGCCGCAGTCCATGGGGTCGCTAAGAGTCGGACACGACTGAGCGACTTCACTTTCAGCAGTCCATGGGGTCGCTAACAGTCGGACACAACTGAGCGACTTCACTTTCACTTTTCACTTTTATGCATTGGAGAAGGAAATGGCAACCCACTCCAGTGTTCTTGCCTGGAGAATCCCAGAGACAGGGGAGCCTGGTGGGCTGCCATCTATGGGATCACACAGAGTCGGACACGACTGAAGCGACTTAGCAGCAGCAGCGGCACATGCTAGTAAAGTAATGCTCAAAATTCTCCAAGCCAGGCTTCAGCAATACGTGAACCGTGAACTTCCAGATGTTCAAGCTGGTTTTAGAAAAGGCAGAGGACCCAGAGATCAAATTGCCAACATCTGCTGGATCATGGAAAAAGCAAGAGAGTTCCAGAAACACATCTGTTTCTGCTTTATTGACTATGCCAAAGCCTTTGACTATGTGGATCACAATAAACCGTGGAAAATTCTGAAAGAGATGGGAATACCAGACCATCTGACCTGCTTCCTGAGAAATTTGTATGCAGGTCAAGAGGCAACAGTTAGAAATGGACATAGAACAACAGACTGGTTCCAAATAGGAAAAGGAGTACATCAAGGCTGTATATTGTCACCCTGCTTATTTAACTTCTATGCAGAGTACATCATGAGAAATGCTGGACTGGAAGAAATGCAAGCTGGAATCAAGATTGCTGGGAGAAATATCAATAACCTCAGATATGCAGATGACACCACCCTTATGGCAGAAAGTGAAGAACTAAAAAGCCTCTTGATGAAAGTGAAAGTGGAGAGTGAAAAAGTTGGCTTAAAGCTCAACATTCAGAAAGTGAAGATCATGGCATCTGGTCCCATCACTTCATGGGAAATAGATGGAGAAACAGTGGAAACAGTGTCAGAATTTATTTTTGGGGGGCTCCAAAATCACTGCAGATGTTGACTGCAGCCATGAAATTAAAAGACGCTGACTCCTTGGAAGGAAAGTTATGACCAACCTAGATAGCATATTACAAAGCAGAGACATTACTTTGCCAACAAAGGTTCATCTAGTCAAGGCTATGGTTTTTCCAGTAGTCATGTATAGATGTGAGAGTTGGACTGTGAAGAAGGCTGAGTGCCAAAGAATTGATGCTTTTGAACTGTGGTGTTGGAGAAGACTCCTGAGAGTCCCTTGGACTGCAAGGAGATCCAACCAGTCCATTCTGAAGGAGATCAGCCCTGGGTGTTCTTTGGAAGGAATGATGCTAAAGCTGAAACTCCAGTACTTTGGCCACCTCATGTGAAGAGTTGACTCATTGGAAAAGACTCTGATGCTGGGAGGGATTGGGGGCAGGAGGAGAAGGGGACTTCAGAGGATGAGATGGCTGGATGGCATCACTGACTCAATGGACGTGAGTCTGAGTGAACTCTGGGAGTTGGTGATGGACAGGGAGGCCTGGCGTGCTGCAATTCATGGGGGTCACAAAGAGTCAGACAGGACTGAGTGACTGAATTGACTGAACTCACAGAAATAACAGCAGAATAAATATTATTTTTGTGTGTACTTGACACAGCCTCAATGAATTAAAATGACTGAAATATTAAATATATTCTTTAGCTCCAATGGAACTTTCAAAAGTATAAAATTATCACTAATCATCAGAGAAATTCAAATCAAATCACAATGAAATATAACCTTCCACCTATAAGAATTGCTGTTATCAAAAAGGCAACAAGTAACACTTGTTGATAAGGATGTGGAGCAAAGGGAATCCTTGTGCTCTGCTGGTGGGCATGTAAACTGGTGCAGCCACTATAGAAAATAGTATAGAGTTTCTTAAAAAATTAAACACAGAACTCCCATACGACACAGTAATTCCATTCCTTGATATTTTCCAAAGAAAATGAAAACACTAATTTAAAAGATATATGCTCTCCTATCTTTACTGCAGCATTTTTTATAATAGCCAAGATATGGAGGTAACCTAAGTGCCCACCAATAGATGAATGGAAAAAGAAGATGTGAGTTATATATCAGGGAAATTAAAGGATATAACTTTGTTAACAAAGTAAATGAGTCACAAGAATGCAATATACAGCCTGCAGGAATAAAGCCAGCAATAATATAATATCTTTGTATGGTGACCAATGGTTAATAGGCCTAGTTGTGGTGAATATTTTATGATGTATAGATAGATCCAATCACTGTGACCAGGAACTAACATAGTGTTATACATGAATTGTACTTCAACAAACAAACATATAGAAAAAGAAATCAGATTTGAGTTTATCACAGGAAGGAAGTAGAGGAGGAACTGGATGAAGATGGTCAAAAAGTACAAGCTTCTGGTTATAAGAAAAACAAGTATTAGAGATGTAATGTACAACATGATAAATAAAATTAACACTAATGTGTGTACACCCTTACCATGGAAGTTGTTAAGAAAGTAAATCCTAAGAATTCTCATCACAAGGAAAAATTATTTTTCTTTTTCTTTTTGCATTTATGTGACATAATAGATGCTCACATCACTTCATGGGAAATATATGGGGAAACAGTGGAAACAGTGTCAGACTTTATTTGTGGGGGCTCCAAAATCACTGCAGATGGTGACTGCAGCCATGAAATTAAAAGATGCTTACTCCTTGGAAGGAAAGTTATGTCCAATCTAGATAGCATATTGAAAAGCAGAGACATTACTTTGCCAACAAAGGTCTGTCTAGTTAGGGCTATGGTTTTACCTGTGGTCATATATGGATGTGAGAGTTGGACTGTGAAGAATGCTGAGCGCCGAAGAATTGATGCTTTTGAACTGTGGTGTTGGAGAAGACTCTCGAGAGTCCCTTGGACTGCAAGGAGATCCAACCAGTCCATTCTGAAGGAGATCAGCCCTGGGATTTCTTTGGAAGGAATGATGCTAAAGCTGAAACTCCAGTACTTTGGCCACCTCATGTGAAGAGTTGACTCATTGGAAAAGACTCTGATGCTGGGAGGGATTGGGGGCAGGAGGAGAAGGGGACTTCAGAGGATGAGATGGCTGGATGGCATCACTGACTCGATGGACATGAGTCTGAGTGAACTCCTAGAGTTTGTTATGGACAGGGAGGCCTGGCATGCTGCGATTCATGGAGTCGCAAAGAGTCGGACACGACTGAGCGACTGAATTGAACTGAACTGAAACTTATTGTGGTAATCATTTCATGATCTACACAGGTCAAATCATTATGCTTTTCTCCTTATACTTATTCAGTGCCATATAAATGATACAAATGTGAAAAGACAAAAACAAAATAAAGTAAATCAGAGATTATACAAAGCATTTTCACAGACCATAATAGATTAAATTAGTAATAACAGAAAGACATTTGGATAATCCTTAATATTTGAAGATTAATCAATATATTTTTAAATGATCCATGATGTATCAAACATAAAGTCTCAAGGGAAAAAAAAATCTTAAATGGAATGAAAATGAAAGTATATCTCATTAAAATGTGTAAGACACAGCTAAAGCATTGATCAGAAGACAATTAACAGCACTGAATGCCTATATTTGAAAAAAAAAAACCCAATATCTCAAATCAATAAACTTGCACCTTAAGAATATAAGACTGAATAGCAAACTAAACCGACAGGTAGCAGAAGGAAACATTTGGAAATCCTTAAACTTAGATTCTAACCATAAAAAAATGTAAGCTTTATTAAAAAGCATAAAGTTCTAAATACTATTCTTTTTTATTTATTTTCTTTAAATGTGTAGTTGACTCTAAAACATTTTTATCTAGGCTGTCATTTTCATCAGTTGTTCTCTACTAGAAATAAGAAACAACTGCTTAAAAGAGAGATGCTTGGGCTGATAAGATTTGATGAATTGGTAATGGTACAGGAAGTAGGGCCATGATTTTGGATTCATGAAGATGGAAATACATCTCTGGTACCCTACTTGCCTATTCAATGAAAAAAATTTTACATTAATTTAATAATGCTAATACTGTTTTCTCCAGCTTTCAGAATATATAGCCCAAACTCATAATATATAGTTCAGTTACAGTTCAGTCACTCAGTCATGTCCAACTCTTTGTGACCCCATGAATTGCAGCATGCCAGGCCTCCCTGTCCATAACCAACTCCAGGAGTTCACTCAGACTCGCCCATCGAGTCAGTGATGCCATCCAGCCATCTCATCCTCTGAAGTCCCCTTCTCCTCTTGTCCCTAATCCCTCCCAGCATCAGGGTCTTTTCCAATGAGACAACTCTTCACATGAAGTGGCCAAAGTACTGGAGTTTCAGCTTTAGCATCATTCCTTCTAAAGAAATCCCAGGGCTGATCTCCTTCAGAATGGACTGGTTGGATCTCCTTGCAGTCCAAGGGACTCTCGAGAGTCTTCTCCAACACCACAGTTCAAAAGCATCAATTCTTCGGCGCTCAGCCTTCTTCACAGTCCAACTCTCACATCCATACATGACCACAGGAAAAACCATAGCCCTGACTAGATGGACCTTTGTTGGCAAAGTAATGTCTCTGCTTTTGAATATGCTATCTAGGTTGGTCATAACTTTCCTTCCAAAGAGTAAGTGTCTTTTAATTTCATGGCTGCAGTCACCATCTGCAGTGATTTTGGAGCCCCCACAAATAAAGTCTGACACTGTTTCCACTGCTTCCCCATCTATTTCCCATGAAGTGATGGGACCGGATGCCATGATCTTCGTTTTCTGAATGTTGAGCTTTAAGCCAACCTTTTCACTCTCCACTTTCCCTTTCATCAAGAGGCTTTTTAGTTTCTCTTCACTTTCTGCCATAAGGGTTGTGTCTGATATCAATTTTGGTAATGTAGAAAATAGAGGATACTAAGTGGGGATTTCTTAGAGTACATTATACATAAAGGCATAAATGGGATCATGAAAAATGTATTTATGAAAATACAGAGGGCTTAGATATAGAATACTTTAATGGGATGAAATTCTACCATTCCATTCTGGAATGTAATCTTTTAAACATTCTACATTTTATTTCAAATTATAGAGATGACCTGAAGCATTACAAACAGAAGTGATTAAGATTATTTATGGGAAATATAGCAGAGAAGTGGCAGGACAGGCATTGCTATTTTTCATTCATGGTCCTTTCATATCATTTGGTTTCTGTCATGTGCACCATATTTATTTTGATTAAGTAACAAATAAAACAACAAATATAAAACCCACCAGTTCTGACTTTCACTTCATGGTTAAGGGATGTTTCACATCTCAAAAGAGAATAAATCAAACCCTATGCAATAGATACGAGTGTATTCAACTATTTCATGGTCTATACTTGTACCCATGGTCCCTTAAGTGCTGTGAGGCTAATTCTATGATATTATAGTTAAAGAAATTGTGGCCCAGATAAGGTAATGCTTCTAGCCAGGGAAACAGTGAGGAGTATAGCACCAGTATCCTAAGCTCCCAACTTGACCCCATGCTATATATGAAGACACATAAATCTCACAGATTCTCACAGCACTTATTAAGGAAGAAAACCATACTACTGGAATTGTGTTGATCTAGGTTCCCCAGGTGCAGAGCTCGGGATAGTTAGTTTATCCTGGAAGCAAGGGTAAGGTGGGGGGAGGGTAGAGAACAGAGGAGAAGTTATCATTAGCATGCACCACCGAAATTAACCTTGTGGGCAATGAAGGCTCAATTCTAGCAGCTCTTCCCTGAAAGTAAACCACATACTTTTCAGAATTGTCAGTCCAAAGTGTAGAGACTCGAGGCTTTGTCTTCAGCTAACTTTTCCCTTGGTAGAGGGCTGTCATGGAGGAAAAAACTCCCTGCACCTCAGGGCTACGCTGGTACACTTGGGCAGCTACAGAGAAGCTCATAGTCAGAAATCAGAGGACAGATGATAAACATCTGGTGGGACTCTGTCAGAGCACTGACGAATTCAGCAGAGATCTGCCTAAAATCAGAGGCTCAAGAGGGGTTATGATGTGACATGGAGCAACAGAGGCATCTGCTAGAGGATCTTAGTAAAGAAAGGAACCTGACTTTGCCATGTTTCAAAATGATTTATAGCCTGTTCTGCCTCATCTCTATTCCAGTATATATTTCACAAAATAAATAGACATTTAAAATGCTTTTATATATAAGTATTCTATTACATAAAAGGGGGGCATCAATCTTATGTTTGTTTACTAGTGATTTGAAATATTCTTTAGATATTATAATTTGAATATATGTTGTGAACTGAGTTTTGCTTGCATGCCATTATAAACATATGGCTATCTTGAAGACAAGCACAAAAATTTCATATGCCCGTATTTCTTTTTTGACATTCTGCTCCTCCCACAGGCTATGTTAGTCTAGTAACAAATAAACAGTTCTTTACTAAATTTTATTCACATTGATTATAATGCTATCCACTAAGTGACCTTTGACACGTGAAATTCATATATTTCATATTCATTACATAGAAGGTAATACACACAACATGACATTTTATGAGATAGTTTAACACACTTATATAAATGGACGCTCATATGGAAGTTAAGCCTATCTGTAGATACATCACAAAGATACAACAAATATATTACCACACAAAGTTTAGGAGTGAATATGATTTTCTTTATTACATGTGAATTCCTAATAAAGAAAATATTTTGACAAATATTTCTGTATTTAAAAAATTAGTTTTGTCCCTGTAGCAGGGGTCAGAGGGAAACTACAATTGCTATGCTGTAGAAATGTAATTTAAAAAAATAAAACCTGCTCTCCTATATACCTGAAGCCATCAGTCATCATAGGTATTGCCATGGTTTCTTTTTTCCTTTCTCACTAGTGCTGACAGATCGACCAGATTTATCCAACTCAGCTTACTTTCCTGTGATCAATGGCAAAGCCATTGTTAAGTGAGTTGAACCCTAAGCTTCTTTCCAGGTCTAAAATTCTACTCTTATTCTAGTTTAGATTTATGAAGTGTTGGCTACAGCTGGAGGCATAATCTATCCTCACTGAATAGAGAAATATCAGTAACCTAGACTGTCACTGTATTTACCACATCACTAGTATCATATCACCAACAAATAGAATATCAAAATAAAAGTTTTCAGTGACTTTCCTGATTAAAACAATGTACTATGTACAAAAGAAGAAAATTCAACTTTCATCAATAGATCATTTGTTCTGCCACAAATCCATCAAGATTCTTTATCCAGCATGATTTGAGCAAATATAAGTTTCAAGTAAAGCAATATCTAATGTTAATGTATTCTACTTAACTGTAAAATTCTTCTATATTTGACTGCATAGTCATAATTACTTTTCTTAGTTCTGTTTTAAAATTATCACGTATATTTTACATTATGTTATTAAATGCAGTCTAACTATAAGCTGTCACAGGTCAATTGTGAACTTATTTGAAAATAAATAACTGAGAAAAAGAAATCTAGTGGGAATAAAGAAAGAGGAAGGGAGGGAGAAAGAGGAAGGTAGGGAGGAAGAAAGGCACTTAACCAAAATTGCACCAAAATTACTGCAAATTGTCCAAGTGTTTAGGAAATATTATAACTTTCCATTAATGTGAGAAAAGATAGAGACAGGGAAGAAATGGACAAAAAACCCAGAAAGATGGATGTTGAAGAAAGATTTTAGAACTATGAAAAGGGATTCTTTCTGCCCTTGTAGACTGGAATGGTGTGTCTTTCCTAGAGGAAAACGTGTACAATGAACAAATTCCACTTTAACAAAACATCATGTCTCTGTGAAGGCCATTATTACAAGACTGACATATTTTACCAAAACTAACCTAAAGAAATGATGCTCATTTTTAAACTCAGTCCCCTTTAAAAGGGGGACAAAAAGAGGCTAGAAGAAAGGGATGACTTTCATCTCATGGGAAATGGCCACATAGGGCTCTGATTTCCTACACAACTCAGAAAGGTTTCATGTAATCCTGAGGTTTCAGATGGTCTTTTGTCATTTCAGGGAACATACTTCCCCACACTCTGTTTAGAAATTACTTGCTTGGATGCTTCCAACCAGAGCTCCTTGAAGTGCTGTGAGGGAGTCCCGGCCCACCTACCTCTGCATCGTATTTGGGAGTGCGTGGCTGCCTTACAGGTGTCTACACAGCTGCATATTCTTTTAAAACTACTCTTCTATCTGCTGCCAAAGCTGTAAATTTAATGAGAGCACCTGCTGCCCCCTTGCTTAGTTAATTCACAGTGATCTGCGTGAACTAAAGAAAATTTCAGAAAAGCCTCTGTTCTCCAGTAATAAATTACCCATCTCTACTTTGGCCTGAAGGGTCTTTGATTCATGTCATATTACACTTACACTAAGCGCTGATGACAGTGGACACGTTTAGTTTCTCTAAGTAGTGTTGGAGCCGGGGAAAAGGAAATGGCTACTAAGATTAAATGAAATGAGAAGATCAATTGTCTGCTTGAATATTGACAGCTGGAGAACTAGTCATCCTTGACCTCACATTGGAGGCATTTATTCAATGAAGAGTAAAAGCACTAGCTAACAAATTTTTTGCAATGGTGATTGGCAGAGTGCAAAAGAAACAATTTAACATCATTTATTTTTAAAATAATTTAAGGCTATACTATGGAACAAAGATAGTCTTTTTTTGCAAATGGTGCTGGAACAACTAGATATTCAGATGCAAAAAAAAAAAGTGAATCTAGACACAGCCCTTATACTGTTACAAAAATGAACTGAAAATGGATCATAGACCTAAATGTAAAACATAAAACTCCTAGAGAATAATAATAGAAGAAATCCTAGATGACCTTGGGTTTGGTAATGACTTTTTAGACACAACACCAAAGGCATAATCCATGAAAAAAGATTATTGATGAACTGAGATGGCAAAGAAAACAGAACAAAATCTTAAGGATCAAGCAATCGATCTGGTAAAACAAGAACAAAAATGGCTTCAAAATAATAGTAGCCGTAATATGAAAGTGAAAGTGAAAGTCACTCAGTCGTGTCCATCTCTTTGTGACCCCATGGACTATACAGTCCATGGAATTCTCCAGATCAGAATACTGGAGTGGGAGTCATTCCCTTCTCCAGGGGATCTTCCCAACCAAGGGATCGAACCCAGGTCTCCCACATGGCAGGTGGATTCTTTACTAGCTGAGCCACCAGGGAAACCCTTAATATACACTGAAATAATTAGGAAGAATGAAATTTTCATAGAAAAGTGACCCTGGGTACTATGAATTTGATGAGCTCAAGGTGCCAATGAAGCAACCAGGTGAGTACTGCTTAAAGTGAAAGTGAAGTCGCTCAGTAGTGTCCAACTCTTTGCAACCCCATGGACTATAACCTACCAGGCTTCTCCATCTGTGGGATTTTACAGGCAAGGGTACTGCAGTGGGTTGTCATTTCCTTCTCCAGGAGAACTTTCCGACCCAGGAATCAAACCCAGGTCTCCCGTATTGCAGGCAGACGTTTTACCCTCTGAGCCACCAGGGAAGCCCGAGTATTGCTTAAGCGCAGTTAAATATGTAGGAGTGAATTGGAGATAGTTGGGGTTTTGTATATAATTTTCCCTAGAGATCTGTACAGATCTCTAGTAAACAGAATGTAAGAAGATTAACTTGGGGGATGATAACTTTAGGATACAAACAAGAACAAAAAGAGCAGACTGAGATTTGTGAGAAATTATTAAGGTGGGAAGATATCCAAGACAGCAATTTTCAAGGAAATTTTTAAAAAGAAGTTAAAAGAATCATCAACCATAATGTGAAGTCAAAAGAACGTAAATTAAAAAAAAAAAAAAAATCCTTGATTTGGAGCTTTAGAGGCAATTTGTATATATGAGAGAAATTTCAGGTAGAGTATTTGAAGTAAAATTGCAGTTTTAGAAAATGAGACAACGCTTACTTGTAGAACTTTCTCTGAATAGTCTAGAAAGCAAAAACAAAGATGCAAAAAAATAAGACTGTTAGCTTAGCCTGAATACGTAACCAGGCAAAGAAAAAAAAAATGTTAAGTAAAGGGAAAGAGAGGGTAAATGAGAGCCAAGATTCCAAAAGAAGATAATAGAAGCAGAAGAAGGAATTTCAGACTGGAAACATAGCATTATGCTATGATAGGAGAGAATAAGAATGAGTAAAGATAAAAGATAATTAATGTGACAAGGGAGAAAAGGGATAGAATTCTCTGCTGTTGTCTATCTATTCCTAAGGCAAAAAGTTAAGAGTGAAGATGGCATAAAAAGAGCAGCAGAGTAGCTTTCACAACTGTGAGGATAGGAACCTGCAGACAGATCTGAGTGTTATCTAACCTGAGGTTAGATAGCATAAAAATAACTGGAATTCCATTTGTAGGAAGATTTTTAAGATATATACTGCATAAAATATATTCTACTTGTTTGAAGCTTGACAAATATGATGTTAATTCTTGCTTTGTTAATAAAGATATTTGAATATTCTTTACCAAAGAAAACTAAATAACAAAATGCTCATTTTATTAAAATCATTTTAAAACATCCAGGATTTTTAAAACCCAACCTCATTTAAAATAAACATTTTCCTATTTTCTGAATATTGTTTTTCCCTCATGCAAATAAAATAATCTTGAATATAGAAAAGAAATAACTACAGTGAAGAAGCTGAATTTATAGCAATAAGGTTATTTTTCTGCTTTTAGAAAATCTTAACTTCATGGATTATTTCAAATCTTCATTGTGCAAAACTCAGAATTTTATTTCCAGTAAAATTTATATTTTATAAGGAATCAAAAAATATGTAGTAAGCCTTTGGAACAAAATGCTCATGAGAGATAGTTAACCTGTCGAACCTGTGAATAAATATTTCTTTGGTAGCACATGGTGGTATTCACACAACAATTGGGTTCCAAAATATGTTTCTTCAATGTTACATAAAAACATGCAGTTTGTGTAATGAACAACAATAGTGCCAGTAATCAAAGAAAATCAGGATTGTCAACAAGGAGAAATAATGTCTCCTAGCAACCAAGTTTCAATTACTCTTTGTTTGCTAACAAGCACTGAGATATTTTGTGCTGGTAGTTTTATTTCAGAGAGTAATGCATTATCAAAGACCATGAGAGAGAGCTCTTGTTTTAACCGGCTCTGGTTTCCAATCAAACATCTTGCAATTAATTTTATTAGCGTTTTAGAACTAATTTAATTTGAATAAGCCATAACTATGATTTGTTATTTTCATGTTCTAAAAGAAATTGTAAGGTAGGATAATTATTTGTTTAAATAATGGAATCATTGGCATACAGACGATACTCCAAAGAAGTAAAGATTTACTATCATTAATAATAAGATTAAACAAAACCATATCCCAGAATAGATCCCAAGAGGACCCTTTAGCTATTTTAGTTGAACTAGAAATAATACTAATTAAGATATAACACTGACTGTCATAGCAGTAGTCACAAAGACCATTTGCTAGTGCCCAATAAAAACTGACTATTGCCAACATGGATACAGTATGAAAGAACACCCTGGGTTGAAATCAGTCTACATTTTGAATATAACATATCAAACTTTAGATTCAAGACACGTGTACAAATCCCTTTATGCCATTCAAATTTTGGAAAATGACTAGAGGAACTGAGCTGTTTCAGCTTTACCTCCTCTGCAATAGGTGGGTTAGGTTTTTATCTCTTCTTTACATAGAGGCAATTTAGGAGACGTGAGCACCCCAGGGGCGCACTGAGAGTAGAACCACGGCTGCACTGCTGCTGCTACAAGTTATTCTCTCATTGGATTTTTGTAATCTGTCTCATCTGAACCTATTGAAGAGAAGAGACTCATGGAAAATAGCTGCACAAACACACATACACTAAATACTAGAGGCCAAGATGATAATTAGCAAAAGTCCATATCAAAGTGGTCAAAGCCAGAGTCGCGCAGCCACCCGAAGTAACGCTTTCAGACTGGTCATTTGGAGATACATTTCTGTTACTTGACATCTCACTTTTTGAGTGACCCTGGAAGGACATTCTATGGTTCAGATTTGATTCTGTAGCAGCTGAGAGCTGTTCAAATTAGTGTTTGTAAATATTTTAGTTAATTTGTCTATTATTTATACTATTGCCTAGTTAATAGGGAAAGAGTGCTCTGACATAAATTTACCTCAATAAATAAAAGTATTGATTAAAAGAACAAAATCATTACACTGAAATACAACAATTTCTCATTAAATGTTTCTTATATTTCTTATCATAATTACAGTATGCTATGCTATGCTATGCTAAGTCACTTCAGTCGTGTCCGACTCTGTGCGACCCCATAGACGGCAGCCCACCAGGCTCCCCCGTCCCTGGGACTCTCCAGGCAAGAACACTGGAGTGGGTTGCCATTTCTTTCTCCAATGTGTGGAAGTGAAAAGTGAAAGTGAAGTTTCTCAGTCGTGTCTGACTCTTAGCAACCCCATGGACTGCAGCCCACCAGGCTCCTCCGTCCATGGGATTTTCCAGGCAAGAGTACTGGAGTGGGGTGCCATTGCCTTCTCCAATTACAGTATAAGAAATATTAAATACTTTTGCTTTGTTTCCTTCCCTAATTGCTTTCTTCAGCTACAATGGCAAATCCTCTACCTTTTTTGGACTTCTGAATATACATGTGTTCATTCATGCTTTAACAACATCTATGTTCTAAAATCTATGTCTTATTACTTCCTAAGCAGGAACAATAAATCTTATGACATGGTTTTAGCCTACTTCTAGCCTTAAACTGCATAGTTGACCTTGCCAAGATAGAACTATTGCATATAAAGAGTCATATAAGCATATATATGAGGTTAACTATAGAAAATGATTAGATTTTCTGTGTACCAGAAAGTCCAAGGATTGTGCTATTTAAAATTATTATTATGGAGCAAAATGAGCAGTGGTATATAGGATACATGATTTCAAAATAAATACATTTCCTGGCCAACAAATTATTTTTCTATGTGCAAGAAAGAAGATTTAACCAATCTAAGAGGAAGGATTTCAATAAAATGCCATTTTCCGAAGAAAGTTATAATTTTACCATGTTTGCCCAAATGCTGTTTTTACAGGAGATACTAAAAAATGATCAAGCACAGTTTGCTTTTAAGCAGAGTTAGAGCAAGAGTCTGAGTGTGCAAATGCATCATCTTTCAGAGGTACTTCCATAGCCATCATTTTTACGGCTTTAATATGAGCCTTTGCAAAAATACTTGCCAGCTGACTGTGACAAATATAAAATGATTTGTCTCCCTACCCTTGAGACAGTAAATAAATGTAAAAAGAATTTCTTAAAATACACAAAACAGAAAAACATGAGTCAGGAGCCGAGACTTACTTTAAACCCAGTAGAACTGGGTCTTAGGTAAACTGTGTAATTTCTTTGGGTCTTAATTTTCACATATCTAAAACTTTGGTGTGTGCGTGCGTGTGTGTTTGCATTTATATAGAACAAGATTAATTTTCAAAAAATGCCTTTTAATTTAGCACAGACATGGAAATGTTCTCTAGGGGTAAGATGAGGAGGGAAGGAAAACTGTGACAGTGAATTCTGTGTTTCTCACTTGCAGAAGCAGGGTGTGAATCAACATGTCTGTGAGGAAGACAGAAATACTTCCTTGACAATCTCTTTCCACTGGGAATTCTGATGAGTCTGCAAGTCACTGATTGGCCTGAAAATTCTTTTACTCTCAGCATAAACTAACAGGTTCCGAGTTGTACACATTTATACATAAATATGTGCCTAGTCCAGAGTGTCAAATGAGTTTTTACTGGGGAACAAGTCATACAATGGAGACTTGAGCACACCAGGCTTCTTTCCAGACTGCCACAGCTTTGTTTTTGAACCATTACTAGTGCCTTTCAGCGGTGCTGTCAACAGAGCTCAGATAGGGTCTTGAACTCCAGAGAATGAATGAGATATGTCAAATGAAGCATAATTACCTTATTGACGTCATTCAGCTTTCAACTCACATTTAACGGGGGAGCTTCAAGTGTTTGAAACAGTGGGTCGTTTGTAGCACATTATGCAAATGATAAGACTAATCTTTTGCATTATACATAAGAGCTGCTTATTGTGCATTAACTAATTTATCTGACTATGTAGGGGCTATGAATGCTGATTTTTATTAAGCTTTTCATTAAGTGAAAACTTAGGCATAGCAAGTGTATATATTAGCATATGCCCATCTTGCGTGGATAAACACACACTTGCCTCTAGTTACCAAGTGACATTCTTTTGGTGGTAGAAATCATCAAGTATGTTTTTTTTTCAGTCATATCAGTAAGATGGAAAAACGATAATTAAATAATCAGAGGAAAAGACTCCTGTATTGTTAATACTCATCACACATATTTTATCATGGTCACAAAATTTCTCTTTAAAATCACAGAAGGTGTAGTCTAAAGTCAATAATTTGAGTCTTATGTTAAGTACCCTTTAATATAGTGGTGACTATTTTTGTGATAATCATAAAAAGCAGATGAAGAACCACTGATCACAAAGTCTAATTAAAGCACTTTAGTTTTAAGATTAATTCATTTCAGGAGAATAAAGGGAGAAAAGAGCAAAATAATATTTTTATTAAATGCTCTCTAATTAACTTGGTTCAAATCTAGGCATACTCACATCTAGACAGACATATGAATAATGCTTCATATAATGCTCACATAATTAGCACATTTCATTAAGGTACACATTTGAAGCCAATACAGACTCTCTACATAGTTCTATTCTTCTCAGTGAGTTGTTTTGAATTTGACCACCAAATTTCACAAGAGAAGATATAGCAAAACAACCACATATTTTATCTGCTTTATTATACTGATACAGATTTGATTTATTTTAATTAGTGGATATATATTGGAGAAGGCAATGGCACCCCACTCCAGTATTCTTGCTTGGAAAACCCCAGGGACGGAGGAGCCTGGTAGGCTGCAGTCCATGGGGTCGCTAAGCGTCGGACACGACTGAGTGACTTCACTTTCACCTTTCACTTTCATGCAATGGAGAAGGAAATGGCAACCCACTACGGTGTTCTTGCCTGGAGAGTTCCAGGGATGGCAGAGCCTGGCAGGCTGCCATCTATGGGGTTGCACAGAGTCAGACACGACTGAAGCGACTTAGCAGCAACAGCAGCAGAAGTGGATATATACTGAGAATTCTCTATGTGCAAAATTATTATGAATACTTTGAATGTATTAGTGTAAAAGCATATTTTAACTATGTAGTTAACAGCCCACTAATAGGAGGTGAGTCAGTGATTACTTTTATGACAGATTTTTGAGGTGAAAAGGCTAGCAGTAGTAATGCAACTATCTTCAAATAAACACTGAAGTTTATAGTATCTTCAAATAAACATTGAAGATACTAAATAGCAACAGTGATTAGTAAAACTGACTGAAGAGGGGCAGAGAAGCCTAGTATACTCTCCTAAATTCAAATTTGAGTTCCCAGTTTTAGCTCACTAAAATTAATGACCAATCAACGATTATCATGCATGAGAACAATTTGTTCTTTTAACAGTCAGGTAAACACACATTACTATATCCACAACACAAACCTAGCCTTGGGATTTGGCCATGAGCCCAACTTAACTGCAAAATGTTTATTAAATTATTAAAATTTATGGGTTGATAGCACTCTCGAGCAATTTATTATAGCTGTAAACCATTTTTAAGTTTTGAAAACACAATAAAGTTGATTTAATAATCCCCCTAATCTTATACATAACTTCCTCCAGAATTGTCTTCAATTACGCCTCATAAATAACAATTTATTGTGTATTAGAGAAACACTAAAAAACAAATACTTCATGAGAATTTCATCAGATTCATTTATTCTGAAACATTTGCCAGGAAGCATAACAAATTCACATGTGACCCCTGCACTCAGAAGAGCTGAAGTTCAAATCAAAGCCACAATGGAGAGTTCCTCTGCCAAGGATAATAACTAAAATCTTCCCCTAACTTGAGCCAGGAACTCAGCTTTAATGAATGCAAGGGCGAAGGGGTCGGGGGAAGGGGGAGAGAAAAAATTCTAGTGAAATTCTCTCCACTTTAAAAAGAGCTTGAATTGCAAAGCACAGATAGTCACATCACCTCTTTGTAGGACTTTGTTAAGGAACAAGCAGCTAAAAAGAGGGAACACAAAGACAGTAATTGTAAGCATACACGGTGTTTTCCTCAGGTTTAGTAAGTCATCCGATTAGGCAAATTCACTTATATTTAATGACATTTACATTAACATTCCATACTTAAAAAAATAAAATTGATGGTCGTATAGGAAGAATAATCACTATTGGCAGAATAATTTAGAATCTGCTTCATATTTCTTAGTGACTCAATTGGGGCAGAATTATTTAAGAGACCTAATGGGTTTCATAGCTTATAGGACTTTGTTTTCCAAACTGAAACAGATTGTTTTTAAGTATTCTTTTAGTACAACAAAAAGAAAATGCATATATAGTAGATAGCTTCCCTAGCTAGAAGGAAGAGGAGGGGCATAACTGTGTCCTGAGGAAAGGCTATATGCCAGTGGTAGGAAATGCCACATCTTCATTCCTCAAACATTTCAGTTTTGTGCCCTAATACTCATTTTAGGAGACTGGAGGCTGAACTCTCTATTCAAGCAAATCTATCATTAACTCCATTTATGCTAAATGTACAGCTGGTGATTTCCTGGTCTTCCAGAACCAGATATTGGAATGAAGTTGGCACTGAGAGAACCTCTCAGAAGCAGAGAATTTCTTCTAAAATGGTATCTCTTTTTACTTGAGATAAACGCAGGATGTATCTTTTTCAAAATGAGCATGATCCCACCATAAAACTTGAGAGTAATCAAGAAAAAGCAATGACAACTGCATTGCTTAATCACACCATGATTAAGGCCACAGTGGCCCATTAGTGTCAGTTTATTTATTTATTTTTTTAAATTTTACTTTGCTTAACTTTACAATATTGTATTGCTTTTGCCACACATCAAAATGAATCCGCCACAAGTATACATGTGCTCCCCATCCTGAACCCTCCTCCCTCCTCCCTCCCCATACCATCCCTCTGGGTCGTCCCAGTGCACCAGCCCCAGGCATCCGTTATCAGGCATCGTACCTGGACTGGTGACTCGTTTCAGATATGATATTATACATATTTCAATGCTATTCTCCCGAATCATTCCACCCTCTCCCTCTCCTAGAGTCCAAAAGACTGTTCTATACATCAGTGTCTCTTTTGCTGTCTCGTAAACAGGGTTATTGTTACCGTCTTTCTAAATTCCATATATATGCATTAGTATACTGTATTTGTATTTTTCTTTCTGGCTTACTTCACTCTGTATAATAGGCTCCAGTTCCATCCACCTCATTAGAACTGATTCAAATGTATTCTTTTTAATGGCTGAGTAATACTCCATTGTGTATATGTACCACAGCTTTCTTATCCATTTATCTGTGGATGGACATCTAGGTTGCTTCCAAGTCCTGTTTAAAGTAGAACTCCACAGAAGGCAAAGTTGGGCTTTCATTTCCCTCTCTCCCTCTTATTCATTCTTCCCTTGGTGCCTGGTGCCCTAAATACTTGAATCGACTATGATAAATGTTATTAGAGGATCATGTCTAACTCCATTTTCTTTCTCATGCTTGTGCCTGGGTGTCATCCCTATACCAAATGACTCTGCCCTCTCATCTTGGCCACAGTACATCAGGTAGACACACCCAGTCTAGGTTGGGCCAATCAAATTCCTCTCCCTGAAATACTGTGCCAATTAAGTATATAAGGATAGTCCACAGGGGAGGGAACATGGAAGGGAGTTAAGGAGAGAAGAAGAGGTAGAAAAATATGATGCCATAGAGAGAGAGTTAAAGAAAATAGTTGCTGCATTAAAAAGAATAAAATACCTAGGAAGAAACCTACCTAAGGAGACAAAAGTTCTGCATTCCAAAAACTATAAGATGCAGATGAAAGAAAATGAAGACAACACAAATAGATGGAAAGATATACTGTCTTCTTGGATTGTAAGAATCAATATTATTAAAATGATCATATATCCAAGGAAGTCTACAGATTCAATGCACTCTCGATCAAAATACTAATGGCATTTTTTCACAGAACCAGAACAATAATTTTAGAATTTGTAGGTAAACACAAAAAACTCTGAATAGCCAAAACAATCTTGAGAAAGAAGAACAGAGCTGAAGGAGTCATGTGCCCTGACTTCAGACTATACTGTAATGCTACAGTCATCCAAATATTTTGGCAATGGCACTACAACAGACATAGATAATGGCAGAAAATAGAGAGCCCCAAAGTAAAGCACTTTGGGCAATTAATCAAGCACCATGCAATTAATTTACAACAAAGGAGACAAGAATGCACAATGGAAAAAAGACACTCTCTTCACTAAGTGCTGCTGGGAAAACTGGACAGCCACATGTAAAAATTGATATTAAAACATTCTTTAAAACCATATATGAAAATAAACTGAAAATGGATTAAAGACCTAATTGTAAGACTAGACACTATAAAACTCCTAGAGGAAAATAGAACATTCGGACAAAAATTATACCAAACATTTTTGGCACTATCTCCTAAAGTAAAGAAAATTAAAACAAAAAGAATAAATGGGACTTAATTAAACTTATATTTAAAAAAATTACACAGCAAAGGAAATGATTGACAAAATGAGGTGACAACCTATTGAATAGGAGGCAATATTTGCAAATAGTACGACGGGTAAGAAATTAATATCCAACATATACAAACAGTTTATATAACTCAACATCAAAATATCAAACAACCAATTCCAAAAATGGGCAGAAGACCTGAATGGACATTTTTCCAAAGAAGAAATGTAAATGGCCAATAAGTACATAAAGAGATAGTCAAGATTGCTAATAATTAGGGAAATGCAAATCGAAACCACAATGTGATATCACCTCACATCAGTCAGAATGGCTGTCATCAAAATAAAGACAAACATTAATAGCAAATATTGGTAATGATTCAGAGAAAGTGAATTTTGTGCATGATGGGAATGCAAACTAGAACAGTCCACTGAAAAATAGTATGGAGGTTACTCAAAACTAAAAACTACAATTGTCATATGATCTGGCAATTCCATAAAAACAGCAATTCAAAAAGATACAGTCAATTCTAGTGTTCATAGTAGCATTACCTACTGTTGCTGAGATATGGAAGCAACTTCAGTGTCCATCAACAGATGAATGGATAAAGAAGATGTGGGAAATATACATATACACACACACACACACACACACACACCACGTGTGTGTGTCTATATGGACTACTACTCTGCCAATTGTATGAACACGAATGGACACGGAGGGCACTACACTAAATGAAATAAGTCAGACGGGAAAGACAAATACTGTGTGGTATCACTTATATGTGGAATCTAAAAAATACAACTATTGAATAAAGCCAAAAAAAAAAAAAAAGAAGCAGTCTTGCAGATGCCGGTGGCGGAATTGGGGGTGGGGAGGTGGTTGGTAGAACACAGTGATGGAAGAATGAGAAGTATTAACTATCGCGTATAACATAGCCTTAAGGATGTATTGTATAACATGAGACATGCAGCCAATATTTTGTAATAACTGAAAGTGGAAAGTAACCTTTAAAAATTATAAAATAAAATGAGTTGCCCTCTTTTTCTCCTATGCTTTATCAGTTTCTATGGGCTCTACATATACTTCTAATTCTTGGATCCTTTATATTCTTCTGCTCTATAAACGGAATTTTAATTTGAGCCAGTGTACCTAGGCTCTGTTCCTTAAAAACCAGTGACACTGTGTCCATGAATGGGGAGATGGAGTGTAGTCTGTCCTCATTTTACTGGTAACAGAGCAAACTCTATGCACAACCAACATGAGGAGGAAACACAAGCACATAGGGAGGAAACATGCTACCCCCTCACCACTTGTGCTCACTTGCCCCAGAGGCACCAGGTAATACTGCCTTGCCAGGTACCAGAGACTTTCTGGACTCTTGATGGCTGTGTTCTCTCCAAATCAACCCCTACTTGACAGCCATAAATAACAGTTTTATAGCTTTCACCTCCAAGTTCTTCTTTTATGTGGAGCTAGGTCAGAAGTTTTATGTGGTATACCTGGAAGCATTATGCCATCTGTACTTTATCCAAGAAGATAAAATCTGTGGATTGTCCACAAAAATTCTGCAGTAAGTTGTGGCACATATACCAGAAGTTTCAGAAGTGACCATAAAGTACTTTCAAATGAGATCAGATCAGATCAGATTAGTCGTGTCCAACTATTTGCGACCCCATGAACTGCAGCATGCCAGGCCTCCCTGTCCATCACCAGCTCTGGAGGTCACTCAGACTCACATCCATTGAATCAGTGATGCCATCCAGCCATCTCATCCTCTGTCGTCCCCTTCTCCTCCTGCCCCCAATCCCTCCCAGCATCAGAGTCTTCTCCAATGAGGCAACTCTTTGCATGAGGTGGCTGAAGTACTGGAGTTTCAGCTTTAGCATCATTCCTTCCAAAGAAATCCCAGGGCTGATCTCCTTCAGAATGGACTGGTTGGATCTCCTTGCAGTCCAAGGGACTTTCAAGAGTCTTCTCCAACACCACAGTTCAAAAGCATCAATTCTTCGGCACTCAGCCTTCTTCACAGTCCAGCTCTCACATCCATACATGACCACAGGAAAGACCATAGCCTTGACTAGGCACACCTTTGTTGGCAAAGTGATGTCTCTGCTTTTGAATATGCTATCTAGGTTGGTCATAACTTTCCTTCCAAGGAGTAAGCGTCTTTTAATTTCATGGCTGCAGTCACCATCTGCAGTGATGACCTACATAAATGAGACAGTGATAATCACCAGTTTGAATTTGGGTCACTTGATCTATGGTTAAAAGATTTTGTACATACTCCAGCTATGGAGGAATGACAAAAGCCAAATTTATCTTTTCATATAAACAACTAAAATAACAGACCAAATATACAAACTAGTAAATTTTGTATAATGAATCCTAGGCAATGGCACCCCACCCCAGTACTCTTGCCTGGAAAATCCCATGGACGGAGGAGCCTGGTAGGCTGAAGTCCATGGGGTCGCTAGGAGTCGGACATGACTGAGCGACTTCACTTTCACTTTTCACTTTCATGCATTGGAGAAGGAAATGGCAACCCACTCCAGTATTCTTGCCTGGAGAATCCCGCAGACGGAGGAGCCTGGTGGGCTGCCGTCTATGGGGTCGCACAGAGTCGGACATGACTGAAGTGACTTAGCAGCAGCAGCAGCAGCAGCAGGACACACAAAATAGAGATCTTTGAGAAAAAGAAAACAAAAGGTGATCCCTGCAATTGCTTCGGCTTAAAGTGCCTCAAGTGACTAAAGAAAGTGTCTCAGTCCTGGTGAAGGAAGATATAATCTGAATAGAGCCCCATGATCTTCATGAGTAGAAAAACAGAGTTGAATATCTCAGGAGTCCACGTGGGCTAGAATTTGTACAACAGAACAACAGAATTTGTGAGGGGATATCTCATTTTTTTTTCTTTTAAAAGAAAAAAAAAAGCTACAAAAATTTGTAGAAGTTTTATCTTGATTTCTTAATTGAGGTCTGATAACTGCATTAATATAAAGAAATTACATAAGGCCAGGGAAAGAATCACTGGAAAAAAAAGAGATAGAAAAGCCTTACAGATCAAACAAGGCCAGTAATAGTGCATGATCCTACAGTAGAAGTCCTTAGTAATACTGGGGACTTTAGAAAAAGAACCCTGTAGATTATAGTCTCAGTGCTAGAGAAAATTAGTCCTTGCATAAAAGCCACCTAACAAAGCTTAAAAGCAACCCTAAAAAGAACAAAACAGTTTCCCAATACCTTAACTGCATCCCAGAATAAAGTTCAGGAACATTTAAAGAAATTTAAAAAGAGTCAACACCTGATACAGTAAAATTTTTAGAACTTGCCATCAAATAAAAATTACTAAGCATGCAAACCAAGAAAGAAAAGAAAGATAAAAATAAATCAATACACACAAAAATGACATTAATGATACAATCATCAGACAAGGATATTAAAACAGTTATTACAAATATGTCAAAAATAAAGTCAGAAAGAAAATACATGTTAAGGAGATAATAATAATCATATTTTTAAAAAGAAGCTATACATTTTAAAATCAAACTTCCAGAGATAAGTAATATGTCATATACAATTAACAGACGATTAGACTCTACAGAAAACTTGATTAATGAATTTAAAGACATTAGAAAGAGAAACCAAAAAACAATACAATACAAAGAGGAAGAAAAGAATGGAAAAAATGATTATAATATCAGTGAGCTCTGAGACAAGTTCAAGCAGATTATTACTGATGTAATTTAAATTATTTGGAGTAGTGCCTAAAATTTTCTTAGTTTGATAAAAACTATAAACCATCCAATTCAGGTAACTCATTGAAGAATACAGGCAAGATATGTGAAGACAACTACATCAAAGCTGAGAATAATCAAAATGTTTAAATCAATAAATACAAAAATCTTAAAAGCAGCCAAAGAACACAATGCTTACAGAGAAACAAAAGTAAGAATGATAGAACACTCATCACTGAGAATAAAACAAGTCAAAAAATTCTGGAGAACCATTCAGAGCAAAGACTTCCTGAAATAAGGACGAAAAGAAAAAGTTGGTAGCAAAGATGCTAAATTTAGTGATAATGCCTTTTAAAAACAAAGGTGAAATAAAAACTTTGTCAGACATAAAAACAGTGGCAAAACTGATCACACATAGATGTACATTCCAATAAATATTGAAGGAAGTCCATTAGGCGGAAGGAACAACAACTAGTTGGAAAGCAGAATTTATATTAAGATGGAGAGGACCAGAAACAGTAATGAGTGGGTATAAAATATTTTTCTTGGTTTCAAAATATCCTTTAAAGATAGTTGTTTAAAACAAAATTATGAAAATGTAAGTTTTTCATGTGCATAGAAGTGAAATGAATGACAGCAAGAACATAAAGACAAAAAGAAGGGAAGGGAATATACTGCTTTAATATTTTATACAGAAAATTCAGCTACATTTTATGTCAGCATTTCTAGAGCAATGCAAATTATATCTTAAAACTATGGCTGAATTTTGCATAATCTTCAGGAGACTGGCAACAAATTTCTAAATTTCCAATGATTAATCAAAAAACACTATCAGATGGAAATATGACAATTTACCTTGCTTAATCTTGATATTAAAACTTGAGAAAGCATATATAACAAAACTATGAACTAATCTTATTTATAAATAAAAATATATAAATACTAATAGACTTACAGTGCTTTATCAAGTATTTTACCAATTTTATCAGATACTTATCAAATAGTGTTTATTGATAAATGCTTATTACTTCTCTTTTCATATGTATATGTAAAATATAAAAGCATTCTTTTGTGACCTATGTATTTTTTCTATTACTAAAATGTAATAACATCGAATAGTAATAAAGATTCTATTTACAAAGAAATCTACTTAAGCACTGTTTAAACAGACTCACAAACTTATGGCTGCAGAAATAGAGAGTTGGGGATGGACATGTATACACTGCTATACTTAAAATGGATAAGCAACAACAGTTGCTGTATAGGCCATGGAACTCTGCTCAATATTATATAGCAGCCTTGTGGGGGGGGGGGGGGCGGGAAGTTTGGAGGAAATGGATACATGTATATGTATGGCTGAGTCCCTTCCCTGTTCAACTGAAACTATCACAACATTGTTTGTTCAGTTCAGTTCAGTCACTCAGTCATGCCCGACTCTTTGCAACCCCATGAATCGCAGCATGCCAGGCCTCCCTGTCCATCACCAACTCCCAGAGTTCACTCAGACTCACGTCCATCGAGTCAGTGATGCCATCCAGCCATCTCATCCTCTGTCATCCCCTTCTCCTCCTGCCCCCAATCCCTCCCAGCATCAGAGTCTTTTCCAATGAGTCAACTTTTCACATGAGGTGGCCAAAATATGCAATTTCAGATACCAACTATGGTCACCATACTGTACATTACATCCCTGTGAATGTACTTATTTTATAACTAGAAGTTTGTACCTATAGATTCCCTTCACCAATTTTACCCACACTCTTGCTCTACTTCAGCTAAGTTCAATTCAGTCACTCAGTTCTGTCTGACACTTTGTGATCCCATGAACTGCAGCATGCCAGGCCTCCCTGTCCATCACCAACTCCTGGAGTCCACCCAAGCCCATGTCCATTGAGTCCGTGATACCAACCAACCATCTCATCCTCTGTCATCCCCTTCTCCTCGCCTTCAATCTTTCCCAGCATCAGGGTCTTTTCCAATGAATTAGCTCTTCTTATCAGGAGGTCAAAGTATTGGAGTTTCAGCTTCAACATCAGTCCTTCCAGTGAACACCCAGGACTGATCTCCTTTAGGATGGACTGGTTGGATCTCCTTGCAGTCCAAGGGACTCTCAAGACTCTTCTCCAATATCATAGTTCAAAAGCATCAATTCTTCGGCACTCAGCTTTCTTTATAGTCCAACTCTCACATCCATACATGACCACTGGAAAAACCATAACCTTGACTAGATGGACCTTTGTTGATAAAGTAATGTCTCTGCCTTTTAATATGCTGTCTAGGTTGATCATAACTTCCAAGGAGTAAGCATCTTTCAATTTCATGGCTACAGTCACCATCTGCAGTGATTTTGGAACCCCCAAAACAAAGTCTGACACTGTTTCCACTGTTTCCCCATCTATTTGCCATGAAGTGATGGGACCAGATGCCATGATATTAGTTTTCTTAATGTTGAGGTTTAAGCTAACTTTTCCACTTTCCTCTTTCACTTTCATCAGGAAACTGCAAATCTCTTTGTATCTGTGAGCTCAAACAGTATTTCTCTTCCTCTATTCAACTTATTTCATTTAGCATAATGCTCTCAAGGTCTATATTGTCACAAATGATAAGATTTTACTTTTATAGCTAAATAATATTTGCTTGTATAATATCTATCTATCTATCTCACATCTTCTTTATCTTCTGTTTTTCATTCAATAGATACTTAGGTTATTTCCATAAGTTGAATATTAAAAATTATGTTGCAGTGGTTATAGGGGGGTGTCAATAAATCTTTTTGAGTAAATGTTTTAATTTTCTACAGATAAATACCCAGAAGTGGAATGACTGAATCATATGATAGTTCTATTTTCTAATTTTTTGAAGACCCTCCACACTGTCTTCCTAATGGCTACACCAGTTTACAATCTGCTCTTCAGTGCACAAGGGTTCCCTTTTCTCCACATCCTTGCAACATGTGTTGTTGTTGTTCCGTCGCTAAGTTGTGGCCAACTCTTTGTGACCGCAGTGGATTCCTGTGGCACACCAGGCTTCCCTGTCCTTCACTATCTCTCTGAGTTTGCTCAAATTTATGTCCATTGAGTCAATGATGCTATTTAATCATATTATCCTCTGCCGCCTTCTTCTTTTCCCTTTAAGCTTACCCAGCATCAGGGTCTTTTCTAATGAGTCAGCTCTTCCCATCAGGCTGCCAAGGTGATTCAGTTTCAGCACCCGTTATTCTAATGAATATTCAGGGTTGATTTCCTTTAGGAATGGCTGGTTTTATCCCCTTGCTTTCCAAGGGGCTCACAAGAGTTTTCACCAGCATTGCAATTCAAAAGCATCAGTTCTTCAGCATTCAACCTTCTTTATGGTTCACCTCTCACATGACTACTGGAAAAACCATAGCTTTGACTATACAGATATTTGTTGGCAATGAGATTTCTTTGTTTTTTAATACACTGTCCAGGTTTGTCATGGCTTTCCTTCCAAGGAGCAAGAGTCTTTTAATTTCATGGCTGCAGTCACAGTCAGCAGTGATCTTGGAGCCCAAGAAAATAAAATCTGTCACTGCTTCTACTTTTTCCCTTTCTATTTGTAACAAAATGATGGGACCAGATGCCGCAATCTTACTTTTAAATGTTGAGTTTCAAGCCAGCTTTTTCACTCTCCTCTTTTACTCTCATCAACAGGTTCTTTAGTTCCTCTTCAGTTTCTGCCATTAGAGTGGTATTATCCACATATCTGTGGTTGTTGATATTTCTCCTAGCAATCGTGATTTCAACTTGTGATTCATCCAGCCCAGCATTTCACATGACATACTCTGCATTTAAGTTATATAAACAGCCTTGTTTATTTTTTTCCCAATTCTGAACTATTTATTTGTTTGTAAGGTCTAACCAGTGCTTATTGACTTGCATACAAGTTTCTCAGAAGGCAGATAAGGTGGTCTGGTATTCCCATCTCTTTCAAAATCTTTCAGTTTGTTGTGTTCCATACAGTCAAAGTCTTTCACATAGTGAATGAAGCAGAAGTAGATGTTTTTCCGGAATTCCCTTGCTTTCTCTATGATCCTATAGATGTTGGCAATTTGATCTCTGATTCCTCTACCTTTTCTAAATCCAGCTTGTACATCTGGAAGTTCTCAGTTGATGTACTGCTGAAGTCTAGCTTGAAGGATTTTGAGCATAAACTTACTAGCATGAAAAATGAGCACAACTGTTGGGTATTTTGAACATTCTTTGGCACTGCCATTCTTTAGGACTGAAATGAAAACTGACCTTTTCCAGTCCTATGGCCACTACTGAGTTTTCCAAATTTGGTGACATATTGAGTGCAGCACTTTCACAGCATCATCTTTTAGGATTTGAAATAGCTCAGCTGTAATTCAATCACCCTCACTAGCCTTGTTCATTGTAATGCTTCCTAAGGCCTGCTTAACTTCACAGTCCAGGATGTCTGGCTCTAGATGAGTGACCATTCTATCATGGCTATCTGGGTCATTAAGACCTTTTTTATATAGTTCCTCTGTGTATTCTTGCCACCTCTTCTTAATCTTTTCTGCCTTTGTTAGGTCCTTATTGTTTCTGTCCTTTTTCATGCCCATCCTTGCATGAAATGTTCCCTTGATATCTCCAGTTTTCTTAAAGAGATTTCTAGTCTTTCCCATTCTATTGCTTTCCTCTATTTATTTGCCTTGTTCATTGAAGAAGGCCTTTTTTATCAGTCCTTGCTATTCTCTGGAACTCTCCATTCAGTTGGGTATATCTTTTCCTGTCTCCCTTGCTTTTCACTTCTCTTTTTTCCTCATCTGTTTGTAAAGTGACCTCAGACAACCACTTAGCCTTCTTGCATTTCTTCTTACAGTTAACAGAATTAAAATGGAAATAAGTACATATCTATCAATAATTAACCCAAATTTCAAGGGACAAAATGCTCCAATACAAAGTCATAAAGTGTCAGATTGGATTTAAAAACAAACAAACAAAAAAATTATATAGAGAAACTACAATATGCTGCCTACAAGAAATTCACTTCTGGGTGAAATATAGATAAACACTGAAAGTAGGGAGATGGAAGAAGATATTTGGGGTGGTCACTGCATCTTGTACAATGTTATGAACCTCTGTCCATAATTCTTCAAATACTCTGTCTACCAGATCTAATCCCTTGATCAGCAATATATATACCTGTTACCTGTATATATTTTTTACAATAGCCATTATGACAGATGTGAGGTGATACATCATTGTGGTCTTAATTAAATTTAATTAAAAGGAATTAATTTAATTCAACCTAATTTAATAGAAATAACAGCAAACTATAAATCAACTGAAAAACAGGACTAAAATGGCAATAAGTATATGCCTATCAATAATTACTCTAAATGTCAAGGGACAAAATGCTCCGATTAAAAGACATAGAGTGTCAGATTTGATTTAAAAAAAAAAAACCAACAATGACCTACAATATGCTGCCTATAAGAAACTCACTTCAGGTTGAAATACAGACACACAGTGAAAGCAGGGAGATGGAGAAAGATATCTAATGAAAATAGAAATGACAAGAAAGTGGAGTAGCAAAATTTATATCAGACAAAATAGACTTTAAAACCAAGACCAAAATAAACTTTAAATAAAGACAAAAAAAATGAACCATGTATTGATAAAAAGATCCAAACCAGAAGAGTATCTTATGTACCCAATTTAGGAACATCTAAATATATAAAACAAATATTAACAGACAATAGGGAGAGAAGTTGACTCTAATACAATAATACAAAATACAGTAATAATACAAAAGAAGTTGACTTTAATATCCCTACTGATATCAATGAACAGATCACTCAGACAGAATAGCAGTAAGTATCTATTGAATGATAAACAGATAAAGAAGATGTGATTGATATATGTATTATACAAGCAAATATTTTTACCTATAAAAAAAAGTAAAATCTTGTCATTTGTGACAATAAGGATGGACCTTGAGAGCATTATGCTAAATGAAATAAGCTGAATAGAGAAAGAGAAATACTGTTTGAGCTCACAAATACAAAGAGATTTGTGGTTTCCTGAAATAGAGCAAGGGAGTGGGCAACCTGGATGAAGGGAATCTATAGGTACAAACTCCTAGCTATAAAATAAGAATGTTCATGGGGGGGGGGGGTAGTGTACAGTATGGTGACCATAGTTTATGTCTGAAATTGCATATTTGAAAGTTTCTACAAAAAAAATTATTAAAAGTCTCTTCATAAGAAAAAAATTTTTTATAATTATGTATGGTGATGGAAGTTAACTAGACTAATTTTTGTGATCATTTTGTAATATTAATACAGGCAAACTGAATAAAAATACAGTTTACTAACTGAAAAAATATTGTTACACTTTATGTATCTTACCAATTTTACTTTAGTTTTTAATATAGTGGTTCAGTTCAGTTCAGTTCAGTTCAGTCGCTCAGTCATGTCCGACTCTTTGAAACCCCATGAATTGCAGCACGCCAGGCCTCCCTGTCCATCACCAATTCCCGGAGTTCACCCAGACTCGCTTCCATCGAGTCAGTGATGCCATCCAGCCATCTCATCTTCTGTCATCTCCTTCCCCTCCTGCCCCCAATCCCTCCCAGCATCAGAGTCTTCTCCAATGAGACAACTCACTTGTGGCCAAAGTACTGGAGTTTCAGCTTTAGCATCATTCCTTCCAAAGAAATCCCAGGGCTGATCTCCTTCAGAATGGACTGGTTGGATCTCCTTGCAGTCCAAGGGACTCTCAAGAGTCTTCTCCAACACCACAGTTCAAAAACATCAATTCTTCGGCGCTCAGCCTTCATAGGCCAACACTCACATCCATACATGACCAAAGAAAAACCATAGCCTTGACTAGGCGAACCTTTGTTGGCAAAGTAATGTCTCCGATTTGAACATGCTATCTAGGTTGGTCATAACTTTCCTTCCAAGGAGCAAGCGTCTTTTAATTTCATGGCTGCAGTCACCATCTGCAGTGATTTTGGAGCCCAGAAAAATAAAGTCTGACACTGTTTCCACTGTTTCCCCGTCTATTTGCCATGAAGTGATGGGACTGGGTGCCATGATCTTCGTTTTCTGAATGTTGAGCTTTAAGCCAACCTTTTCACTCTCCACTTTCACTTTCGTCAAGAGGCTTTTTAGTTCCTCTTCACTTTCTGCCATAAGGGTGGTGTCATCTGCATATCTGAGGTTATTGATATTTCTCCCAGCAATCTTGATTCCAGCTTGTGCTTCTTTCAGTCCAGCGTTTCTCATGATGTACTCTGCATATAAGTTAAATAAGCAGGGTGATAATATACAGCCTTGACGTACTCCTTTTCCTATTTGGAACCAGTCTGTTGTTCCATGTCCAGTTCTAACTGTTGCTTCCTGACCTGCATACAGATTTCTCAAGAGGCAGGTCAGATGGTCTGGTATTTCCATCTCTTGAAGAATTTTCCACAGTTTAATGTGATCCACACAGTCAAAGGCTTTGGCATAGTCAATAAAGCAGAAATAGATGTTTTTCTGGAACTCTCTTGCTTTTTCCATGATCCAGCAGATGGTGGCAATTTGATCTCTGGTTCCTCTGCCTTTTCTAAAACCAGCTTGAACATCAGGAAATTCATGGCTCACATATTGCTGAAGCCTGGCTTGGAGAATTTTGAGCATTACTTTACTAGCATGTGAGATGAGTGCAATTGTGCAGTAGTTTGAGCATTCTTTGGTATTGCTTTTCTTTGGAATTGGAATGAAAACTGACCTTTTCCAGTCCTGTGGTCACTCCTGAGGTTTCCAAATTTGCTGGCATATTGAGTGCAGCACTTTCTCAGCATCATCTTTCAGGATTTGAAATAGCTCCACTGGAATTCCATCACCTCCACTAGCTTTGTTCATAGTGATGCTTTCTAAGGCCCACTTGACTTCACATTCCAGGATGTCTGGCCCTAGGTCAGTGATCACACCATCATGATTATCTGGGTCATGAAGATCTTTTTTGTACAGTTCTTCTGTGTATTCTTGCCACCTCTTCTTAATATCTTCTGCTTCCATTAGGTCCATACCATTTCTGTCCTTTATCGAGCCCATCTTTGCATGAAATGTTCCCTTGGTATCTCTAATTTTCTTGAAGAGATCTCTAGTCTTTCCCATTCTGTTGTTTTTGTCTATTTCTTGGCAGTGATGGTTGAAGAAGGCTTTCTTATCTCTTCTTGCTATTCTTTGGAACTCTACATTCAGATGCTTATATCTTTCCTTTTCTCCTTTGCTTTTTGCTTCTCTTCTTTTCACAGCTATTTGTAAGGCCTCCCCACACAGCCATTTTGCTTTTTTGCGTTTCTTTTCTATGGGGATAGTCTTGATCCCTGTCTCCTGTACAATATCATGAACCTCATTCCATAGTTCATCAAGCACTTTATCTATCAGATCTAGGCCCTTAAATCTATTTCTCACTTCCACTGTATAATCATAAGGGATTTGATTTAGGTCATACCTGAATGGTCTCATGGTTTTCCCCACTTTCTTCAATTTAAGTCTGAATCTGGCAATAAGGAGTTCATGATCTGAGCCACAGTTGGCTCCAGGTCATGTTTTTGCTGACTGTATAGAGCTTCTCCATCTTTGACTGCAAAGACTATAATCAATCTGATTTCGGTGTTGACCATCTGGTGATGTCCATGTATAGAGTCTTCTCTTTTGTGTTAGTGATTGCTTTTGAAATAGAGTAAATATTTTATTTAAACAGTGCTTAAAAAAAAAACTTTTTATTTTGTATTGGTTAACAATGTTGTGATAGTTCCTGGTGAACAAAAAAGGGACTCAGCCATACATATACATGTATCCATTCTCCTCCAAACTTCCCTCGCACTTATAGTAATTGGTCTATTCAAGCTACAAAGTCATCACAGGTTGTATGTTTCTAGAAACGTTCATTTTTTCTAGGCTATCCATACGTTGACCTATAATTGTTAATAGAACTCTTTTAATTTTTTACATTTCTATGGTATCAGTTGTTATTTCCTCTCTTTCATTTCTTGTTTTGTTTTTATGGGTCCTCTCTCTTTTTTTCCTAATGAGATTAGCTAGTGATTTGTTAATTATGTTTCAAAAACTCACTCTTGGTTTTACTGTGCTTTCCTATTGTTCTTTTCATCTCTCTTTTATATATTTCCTCTCTGGCCTCTATTATTTTCTTCCTTTTGCTGACTTTGGATTTTATTTGTTGTTCTGCTTCTTCTATATGGTGGGCTGCTGCTGCTAAGTCACTTCAGTCGTGTCCGACTCTGTGTGACCCCATAGACGGCAGCCCACCAGGCTCCCCCGTTCTTGGGATTCTCCAGGCAAGAACACTTGAGTGGGTTGCCATTTCCTGCTCCAAATATGGTGGGCTAGATTGTCTATTTGAGATTTTTCTTATTTATTGAGGAAGGCCTGTATTGATATAAACTTCCCTCTTAGAACAGCTTTTGCTGCTTCTCATAGAGTTTATACAGTTGTGTTTCATTGTCATTTGTCTTCAGGTATTTTCTGATCTTTTCCTTGATTTCATCATTGCTCCATTTTTTAAGTAGCATTTTGTATAGCCCATGTATTCATTTTTTTCCCTACTTTATGTTGTTGCTTTCTAATTTCATACCAGAAAAGATGCTTTAAATGCTTTCTATCATCTTCAATCTGCTGAGGCCTGTTTTGTAACCTAGTACGTAGTCTGCTCTACAGAATGTTCCCTTTGTGTTTGAAAAGAATGTGTATTCTGTTATTTTGATGTAGTTCCCTATAGATAGCACATAAGTTCAGTTGGCTTATCGTGGCATTTAGGACCTTTTGCCTACATGTGTATCAGTTCAGTTGCTCAGTCATGTCCGACTCTTTGCAACCCCATGGACTGCAGCATGCCAGGCCTCCCTGTCTGCCAACAACTCCCAGAGTTTATCCAAACTCATGTCAGTCAGTCAGTGATGCCACCCAACCATCTCATCCTCTGTCATCCCCTTCTCCTCCTGCCCTCAATCTTTTGCAGCATCAGGGCCTTTCCAAATGAGTCAGCTTTTTGCATCAGGTGGCCAAAATACTAGAGTTTCAGCTTCAACATCAGTCCTTCCAGTGAACACCCAGGACTGATCTCCTTTAGGATGGACTGGTTGGATCTCCTTGCAGTCCAAGGGACTCTCAAGAGTCTTCTCCAACACCATAGTTCAAAAGCATCAATTCTTCGGCGCTCAGCTTTCTTTACAGTCCAACTCTCACATCCATACATGACTACTGGAAAAACCATAGCCTTGACTAGACGGACCTTTGTTGGCAAACTAATGTCTCTGCTTTTTAATATGGAGAAGGGACTGACTAACCACTTCAGTATTCTTGCCTTGAGAAACCCATGAACAGTATGAAAAGACATATGAGTAGGAAGACAGTACTGGGAAGCTGGCATTATCATTCCTAACAGAAGCCCTTATTTGAGACTGCATGGGTTGGTGCATAAATATCTCATCTCCCTCACACCTAGTGTGGGATTAACTAAGCCTCAATTGGGCACAGTGTTAGCATGCCTAGTAACTCTCTGCTGGCTCCCTTCTCTCAATTTTCTACCCTTCTATTGCTGGAGTCTAATATCTCCTCCTGCATAAATTGCTTTCCCTCAACTCCTTGGCTCAAGGTTAGTTTCTGCAAATATCTTCCAAGCTAAGAATTCAGCCATATCATGTTTGTAGATTGAAACTGTACATTGTGAGAGTATGGACACCACAAAAATGGCAACCACTACAGATCATATCTTTTGCGTCTCAGAAAGCCAGTTGCTAATCATTTACAGGTACATCATTACTTATTCTATTTTGTCCTTTCCGGATGATGACACTTAGACTAGAGCAGGAAGCCAGGAGTGGTAAAATGCTGAGGGGAAATGCTAATGACAGAAAATTTCTGTTAGACCCTGTAATTAAAGAATGATGTCCCTGGAAGATAAGGGAGAAGACTTAGTAGACATCTGATTTGTACCCTTTACTTGAGAAAATGTTTCTTTTGGACTGGAATCTAAAGTCCAAATGCACACTGTTGTATTATTGATCCTCATCTTTCCCATGTGTAAAATGAGGTTAATAATGGTACTTACCTTTCAGGATAGTTGTGGAGATAATCTCTTGTAAAAAGAATGAACAATACAGTGTCTGACACTTAGTAGGCACCTAATAAATGTTTGCTATTTGCACATTTTGTTGCTAAGATTTAAGAGGCAATCATAATATTTAGTATGGAAATCCTTGGCAAATTCATTACAGAATTTATTTAATAAGATTCATTATATTAATTTTCCCCATGAAATTTCTCTGCATGTCTCCTATGTGTAGGCAATATATTCAGGCATAAGAGACTTGCATAACTAGGGGATTATTTGTACTTTAAGGCTTACTGAAAGGGACGGCTGTCCTATGAGGTATATTTCCTCAAACACTGTAAAATTGCAAAGGAAGCAGCTCTTCCTCTAGCAGGACTGCCTGTTATCTTTAGCTGCTTACAAGCTCTTGGAACTCTTTGGGGATAATTGCGATGTAATGTGTTACAGCTGCTTACTAGGTAATTTACTCAGCTGCCACCACCTGTGGAGATTAGAAAGGATTTCCCCTCCTAACACTGGGCCCCTGGAATTTACAATCTTTTCCTTTTTTCTTCTCTGGTGGTATCACTCTTTCCCCTCATGGTTCACTAGGAAGTCAGGCATGTTAAAGCACACAAGTAGTGTGCCTTAAGGAGGAAATAAAAGCCAACAAACAAACTCTATGTGGGGTAGGTAGCCTTTAGGGCATAGTCTCTATGTGACCAGCAGGGCTAAACCTGAAGACGTATTAGGTTCCTCCAAGCCCACTTAAGTTAGGAATAGTGTTCTTACTTTTTTATGTTCTGTAGACATTTCGTACTCCAAGGCCAAAATTTGCCTGTTACTCCAGGTATCTCTTGACTTCCTACTTTTGCATTCCAGTCCCTTAGATAAAAAGGACATCTTTTTTGGGTACTAGTTCTACAAGGTCTTGTAGGTCTTCATAGAACCATTCAACTTCAGCTTCTTCAGTATTACTCGTCAGGGCATAGACTTGGATTTCCGTGATATTGAATAGTTTGCCTTGGAAACAGAGATCATTCTGTCATCCTTGAGATGGAAACTGAGTACTGCATTTCCAACTTTTTTGTTGACTATGAAGGGTACTCCATTTCTTCTAAGGGATTCTTGCTCACGGTAGCAGATATAATGGTCATCTGCTTAAATTCTGAGTTAAATTCACTCATTCCAGTCCATTTCAGTTCACTGATTCCTAAAACTCTTGCCATCTGCTGTCTGACCACTTCCAATTTGCCTTGATTCATGGACTTGACATTCCAGGTTCCTATGCAATATTGCTCTTTACAGCATCGGACTTCACTTCCATCACCAGTCACATCCACAACTGAGTGTTGTTTTTGCTTTGGCTCCACCTCTTCATTCTTTCTGGAGTTATTTCTCCACTGATCTCCAGTAACATATTGGGCACCTACCGACCTGGGGAGTTCATCTCTCAGGTTCCTTCTTGCCTTTTCATACTGTTCATGGCATTCTCAAGGCAAGAATACTGAAGTGGTTTACCATTCCCTTCTCGTTTTGTCAGAACTCTCCATTAAAGGCTAACAGAGTTTTGCCAAGACAACACTGGTCATAGCAAACACCCTCTTCCAACAACACAAGAAAAGACTCTACACATGGACATTACCAAATGGTCAATACCAAAATCAGATTGATTATATTCTTTTCAGCCAAAGATAGAAAGCTCTATAAAGTCAGCAAAAACAAGACTGGGAGCTGACTGTGGCTCAGATAATGAATTCCTTATTGCCAAGTTCAGACTTAAATTTAAGAAAGTAGGAAAAACTACCAGATCAAGGTATGACCTAAATCAAGTCCCTTATGATTACACAGTGGAAGAGACAAATAGATTCAAGGGATTAGATCTAATAGACAGAGTGCCTGAAAAACTATGGACAGAGGTTCGTGACTTTGTACAGGAGGCATGATCAAGACCGTTCCCACAAAAAAATGCAAAAAGGCAAAATGGTTGTCTGAGGAGGCCTTACAAATAGCTGAGAAAAGAAGAGAAGCTAAAGGCAAAGGAGAAAAGAAAAGATATACCCATTAGAATGCAGAGTTCCAAAGAATAGCAAGGAGAAATAGGAAAGCCTTCCTCAGTAATCAGTGCAAAGAAATACATGAAAACAATAGAATGAGAAAGACTAGAGATTGCTTCAAGAAAATTAGAGATACCAAGGGAAATTTTCATGTAAAGATGGGCACAATAAAGGACACAAATGGTATGGACTTAACAGAAGCAGAAGATATTAAGAAGAGGTGGCAAGAATACACAGAAAAATTATACAAAAAAGATTATCATGATCCATGTAACCACGATGGTGTGATCACTCACCTAGAGCCAGACATTCTGGAATGCGAAGTCAAGTGGGCCTTAAGAAACATCACTATGAACAAAGTTAGTGGAGGTGATGGAATTCCAGTTGAGCTATTTCAAACCCTACAAGATGATGTTGTGAAAGTGCTACACTCAGTATGCCAGCAAATTTGGAAAATGCAGCAGTGACCACAGGACTAGAAAAGGTCAGTTTTCATTCCAATCACAAAGAAAGGCAATGTCAAAGAAAGCTCAAACTACCACACAGTTGCACTCATCTCACACTCAAGTAAAGTAATGCTCAAAATTCTCCAAGCCAGGCTTCAACAGTACATGAACCGTGAACTTCCAGATGTTCAAGCTGGAGTTAGAAAAGCAAAGGAACCAGAGATCAAATTGCCAACATCTATTGGATCATGGAAAAAGCAGGAGAGTTGCAGAAAAAACATCTACTTCTGTTTTACTGACTAGGCCAAAGCCTTTGACTGTGTGGATCACAACAAACTGTGGAAAATTTTTAAAGAGATGGGAATACCAGACCACTTGACCTGCCTCCTGAGAAATGTGTATGCAGGTCAAGAAGAAATAGTTAGAATTGGACATGGAACAACAGATTGGTTCCAAATTGGGAAAGGGGTACATCAAGGCTGTATATTGTCACTCTGCTTATTTAACTTCTATGCAGAGTACATCATGCGAAATGCTGAGCTGGATGAAGCCCAAGCTGGAATCAAGATTGCCAGGAGAAATATCAATAACCTCAGATGTGCAGATGACACCACCCTTACGGCAGAAAGTGAAGAAGAACTAAAGAGCCTCTTGATAAAAGTGAAAGAGAAAACTGAAAAATTTGGCTTAAAACTCAGCATTCAGAAATGTTGTGATGGGACCATGGCATCTGGTCCCATCACTTCATGGCAAATAAATGGGGAAACAATGGAAACAGTTAGAGCCTTTATTTTCTTGGTCTCCAAAATCACTCCATATGGTGACTGCAGCCATGAAATTAAAAGACGCTTACTCCTTGGAAGGAAAGCTCTAATCAACCTAGACAGCATAGTAAAAAGCAGGGACATTACTTGGCCAACAAAGGTCTGCCTAGTCAAAGCTATGGTTTTTCCAATAGTCATGTATTGTTGTGAAAATTGGACTCTAAAGAAAGCTGAGCACTGAAGAATTGATGCTTCTGAACTTTGGTGTTGGAGAAAACTTGTGACAGTCCCTCGGACTGTAGGGAGTCCCTTGGACTGACAGTCCATCCTAAAGGAAATCAGTCCTGAATATTCATTGGAAGGACTGATGCTGAAGCTGAAACTCCAATACTTTTGCCACCTGATGTGAAGAACTGACTCATTTGAAAAGACCCTGATTCTGGGAAAGATTGAAGGTAGGAGGAGAAGGGACGACAGAGGATGAGATGGTTGGATGGCATCACTGACTCAATGGACACGAGTTTGAGTAAACTCCAGGAGTTGGTGATGGACAAGGAAGCCTGGCATGCTGCAATCTGTGGGGTCGCAAAGAGTAGTACATGACTGAGCAACTGAACTGAACAGACCCTTTGGAAGTGTTATGGGTTGAATTATGTCCACCCTAAAATATATGTTGTAGTCCTAACCTCTAGTATGTCAGAATGTGACCTTATTTGGAGATAGGATCTTTACTGAGGCAATCAAGTAAAGGTGAGGTCATTAGGGTGAGCCTTAATCCAATAGCGACTGTAGTCCTTATGAAAAATGGGGAAATATGGAAAGAGACATATACACAAGCAGGAGGACATGTGAGGATGAAGGCAGATAGGATGATTTATCTAGAAGCCAAGGAATGTCAAATATTTCCAGAAAACCACAAGAGACTAAGAAAGAGTCATGGAACAGATTCTTTCTTATAGTCCTCAGAAGAAGCCAACAGTGACAACACTTTGATCTCAGATTTCTAGCCTCCAGAACTGTGAAACAATAAACTTCTATTGTTTATGCTACTCAGCTTATAATACTTTGTTATGTCAGCTCTGGAAAACTGATACAAGAAATCTGTGAAGGCACTAGACTTCTCAAAATATTTTTAAATGCATAAAATAACATAAAAAATAAGATGAAACAGATATATTAAAATATTGTAATTAAATTTTGCACAAAAGCATCTTTGTGATATAGTCATATGTATTTCTATATTAATTTTTATATGTGATCCAGTAATGGATTAAAGAAAACCACTGCAGTTTTGAAGTATGGATTATATTTGAAGTATGGAAGATATTTTGAGGTCTGCAACAAGTTTAATGGGATTTTAAAATATCTGTGATTTCAACTGTTTATGATGCTGCTCTTATTACTACTGCTTATTGTCTATTTCATGATTGAAGGAAACAGTAAATTCCAGTCGGAAAATTAGTAAAAGTTAGGTCAAATTCACTGACTGCCTGAATTCCTTCTACAAACACCTTGAAGGACTGCAGATTCTGGACTGAGAACTTTGGCTTCAGAGAGTTCATTTCAAGGAAACTTCTCTTACTGTATCATCTGGTCACTTTGATTAATCTTAGCTGTTCATTTATAACTTGATGTCTAGTTTTCAGACTGTATATTCCCTGGGGATTAAAATCATACACAATCCTTCTTTATTATTCAATATTACACAGAGGTTATTCTCTTAGATCTGGCACTGATCTTAAAGTTGTTATTGAAGATTCCCAGAATTTAATGTTGCCTTTGATGTGGCTATAGACCTTCCTATTGAAATCCCCTAAATGGTGCCTCTGCTCCTTCTCTTTGTTTCCAAATCGGGATTGGCTGAAGTTCAATTCCTATTAATACATCTTAAACTCAGAAAACTCCATTTTCACTCATCATATCTCACCTGTAAAGACCTGTTCTTTTCTATGTCTTCACATTTCTATATCCTCCCAGACACTCAGCCCCCTGCTCTCACCAGTATGCAATGAACCTCCTGAGATTTGGACAATCTCCAATTCCAGCAAAGACTATGTCTGCAGTCTCCAGCTGAAGCAGATCTTGGCTTCATAGTCAGGGTCTGTGGAGAAACCTTGACAGTGTTCTTGACACCCGTCTATCCATTCATATGACTCTTACTCTTTTACCCTTCACTTCCTAGACATGTCCTATTTTTATATTTCCCATCTGGCCTTTTTCCAAGATTTTTCCTCTTCCCTCTCACAATATTCCCTAAAACCTGCATGTTGGCTTCCCTGGCTTAACCCACTGACTTGCCTTGAATTGTCACTGTCGAGTCCTGTGACTTTTGACTGCCTCTCTGATACAGCCGTCCAAGCTAGATGATATCTTATTTATGATAATTTCTTTGGCCTCTCATCTCAAACCTTGCTCAGATACCAATTTCAAGATACTTTCATGTGCTTCTGTGTCCACAATTTCAGATTGCATTTACTCCTTCCAGTTGTGCCTCAGGTTTTTTTGATCCCAAATACTGCCTAAGCGACCTATGTACATGCGTGCATGCTAAGTTGCTTCCGTCATGTCCAACTCATTGCAACCCTATGGACAGTAGCCCACTGGGCTGCTCTGACCATGGGATTATCCAGGCAAGAATATTGGAGTGGGCTGCAATGCCCTCCTCCAAGAGATCTTCTTGAGGGAAGGGATCCCTCTAGGGATCAAGCCCACATCTCCTACTTCTCCTGCATTGGCAAGCGGCACTTCCCTGGTGGCTCAGCTGGTAAAGAATCTGGCTGCAATGTGGGAGACTCAGGTTTGGTCCATGAGTTGGGAAGATTCCCTGTGGAAGGGAACGGCTACCCACTCCAGTATTCTTGCATGGAGAACTCCATAGACAGAGGAGTCTGGCAGGCCACAGTCCACGGAGTCACAAAGAGTTGGACATGACTGAGTGACTAACACTTTTTCTTTACCACTTTACAAAAGCATCATGAAACCCTCTCATTTCTCCCTCTATCCACTATAGCATAACTAATGAATGTGTTACATTTTTGAGAAATATATGCACATACAAATTTAAAGAGAATCAAGTTGATTTCAGTATTTATAATCAAGGTCCGTTTAGTCAAGGCTACGGTTTTTCCTGTGGTCATGTATGGATGCGAGAGATGGACTGTGAAGAATTGATGCTTTTGAACTGTGGTGTTGGAGAAGACTCTCGAGAGTCCCTTGGACTGCAAGGAGATCCAACCAGTCCATTCTGAAGGAGATCAGCCCTGGGATTTCTTTGGAAGGAATGATGCTAAAGCTGAAACTCCAGTACTTTGGCCACCTCATGTGAAGAGTTGACTCATTGGAGAAGACTCTGATGCTGGGAGGGATTGGGGTCAGGAGGAGAAGGGGATGACAGAGGATAAGATGGCTGGATGGCATCACTGACTCGATGGATGTGAGTCTGAGTGACCTCCGGGAGATGGTAATGGACAGGGAGGCCTGGCGTGCTGCAGTTCATGGGGTTGCAAAGAGTCGGACACGACTGAGCAACTGAACTAAACTGAACTGAGATACACAATTCATTTTAGTTTATGATTTTCCTGTGTTATGCTAAATCCTTGAAGGACTTTTAGTCATCTCTAAAGAATACATATTAGGGTTCCCAGGTAGCTCGGTGATAATGAATCTGCCTGCCAATGAAGGAGACGCAGGAGATGAGGGTTCAATCCCCGAGTCAGGAAGATCCCCTGAAGAAGGAAATGGCAACACACTCCAGGATTATTGCCTGGAAAATCCCACTGACAGAGGAGACAGACAGATTACAGTCCACAGGGTCACAAGAGCTGGACATGACTTAGTGACTGAGCACATATGCAAAAGAATACATTTACCTTTTTGTTTTTGAATCATTCACATTTGTTCTAGCGAAATTCCTATTCATGGTAATCACAGTAACATCATTTTAATCTGTTATTTGTGACTCAGTCGTGGCTCTTAAGTGAGTGTGCCCAAAACACCAGATACATGCCTGCATTTAAAACTTTTATCTTAATTCTATGAGGTTCCATGTAGGTGTCCCTACATTTTTTGTGCTGAATTTGGATTATATTGGATTAGAATCCATTCCTTTGGCAACATTTTGTTTCTGTGGGCTTTCAACAACCCGCTTACAAAAGGCCCAACAGCATGTCTGTATTCAAAGCCTGAACCAGCTTGATGCATTAATACTTGCAGAGGAAAACTATAATGATGGTGACTATTCTCAATTTGTTCTGTGAAACTGCCCAGAAATTCAGATTTGTTTCTATTATTTCTGTTAGCTCTTTTCCTCCACTGTAGCAGCTTTAAAAAATATTTCAATCTCCTAAAATCTTATATATTTTAACTTCACATGCCCTGAGCATATTGTATAAATACTTATTTCCAGTAGAAAACAGATAGCAGTCAATGACATGATATCAAACCTATAAATTTATTTGTATTTGCATAAAGACTGTCCTGTTTAACTTTTGTTAACAATGTAAGGAATGACTGACCCGTGAAAAGACAATGCATGTATCAGTATTCTGACTTTTCTATTTCAACTCCTCAGGGTCCTTGCTTCACCAGTATCCTTGCTTGTAGCACACGATGTCAGTGTCCTATGGCTATAACAATTCCTTTCTGTTCCCATATAAATCAATCAAATCTCATGGGAAGCCCCAGGGATTCTTCCTGATGGCATTTTCTGGCTGCAAGAGCTTGCTTAACCTGCATTTGAGTAGGAAGACAGTACTGGGAAGTTGGCATTATCATTCCTAACAGCAACCCTTATTTAGTGACTGCATGGGTTGGTGCATAAATATCTCATCTCCCTCATGCCTGCTGCTGTTGTGGCTGCTAAGTCACTTCAGTCATGTCCAACTCTGTGCGACCCCAGAGACAGCAGCCCACCAGGCTCCCCTGTCCCTGGGATCTCCAAGCAAGAACACTGGAGTGGGTTGCCATTTCTTTCTCCAATGCATGAAAGTAAAAAGTTAAAGTTAAGTCACTCAGTCGTGTCTGACTGTTAGCGACCACATGGACTGCAGCCTACCAGGCTCCTCTGTCCATGGGATTTTCCAGGCAAGAGTACTGGAGTGGGGTGCCATTGCCTTCTCCTCCCTCATGCCTAGGGTAGGATTAACTGAACCTCAATTGGGCACAGTGATAGCATGCCTAGTAACTCTCTGATTGGCTCCATCTCTCAATTTGCTATCCTTTTACTGCTGGAGTCTAATATCTCCTGCATAAATCGCTTTCCCTCAAATCCTTGGATCAAGGTCAGTTTCTGTGGAATGGTGGTCAGTCATTCAGTCATCCCCAACACTTTGCAGCCCTCATGAACTGTAGCCCACTAGTCTCCTCTGTCCATGGAACTTTCCAGGCAAGAATACTGGAACAGATTGCCATATCTTACTTCAGGCATCTTCCCAACCAGGGATTGAACTCACATCTCTTATGTCTTCTGCATCGGCAAGCAGGTTCTTTATCACTAGCGCCACCTGGAAAGCCCCAGTTTCTGGCAGTAGTAGCGTTAGTCATTGTCATGTCCGACTCTTTGTGATCCCATGGACTGTAGCCCACAAGTATCCTCTGTCCATGGGGATTCTCCAGTCAAGAATACTGGAGTGGGTTGCCATTCCCTTCTCTAGAGGATTTTTCTCAACCCAGGGATCAAATCTGGGTCTCCTGCATTGGAATCAGATTCTTTACCATCTGAGCTACAGGGAAGTTCCTTCAAGTTTCTAGGGGATCTTAATGATGGACTTAAGCCCAACTGCAAGGCAGGGCAATGCTAACATTAAGTAGGATGACAGAACATCCTGCCATCTGCTAGCCATCAAAACCCCTGTGGTAGTGTGGAATAGGGTATAAATCGGGGTTACATTGACTTACTCAGTAGCTGTACAGCCTGATCTCTGGTTATATGGAGTTAGTTGGCTTTTATTAATTGAGACAGATACTCTGATGGAAGAATAGAATAGACACAGATCAGACAACTATGGACTTGGGTTACAGTATAAAAGCTAATAGTTGTCAGTGACGATATTTAAGGAGACTTTTATTTACTACAACAGGAGAGCAGATTCTGCTGAAAATCAGAAATCAGATTTGATTTTGAGAGTTGTAGAACTAAAAAGGGTGCTTATATCACAGCTTCTGCATAAAGATAGGGCCCTAATATGAAAGGATTGAGATTCTGAGAATAGAGTTGGAGATGTATAAGTGGATGCATTTAAGAACATGGAATCTTTAAATTCCCCCAAACCCTCTGGGCTGGTAAAGGGGGCCCCTTCTCTCTTGATAATGGAGAAATATGTGCCCATTGCTTCGAAATTTTGCAGAACTCTCTCCTGAATCAAATTTTTTTATAAAATGATGCTTGCCTCCTCAGGATGTATATACATATTAATATTACATGTCTAATGTTAATAAAAAAAGAGATGGCATAAGCCAACTGAAGGTATTTATCCATATTTTACTGTAATGAATATGTTTATTAATATCATAATAATATTTTGGCAAAGCTAAAATGGCAGTTAGAAGGTCTTATTAACCTGTAAGGAACCTGTGGCAATGGCTAATAGACAATTGTGCTTCCAGGATAAAGAGACACAGGGACCTAACAAGAGTGCTGCTTTATTTATATGTTATAAAAACAACAAGAAAGGGCAAGCTGAAGGCTCATGTCAGTAATTACAATGGAGAAATCACATTAGGTTAAGTTCTCAAACCCAGATCCCATCAACTGAACAGGAAACCAGGTACTTCAGAGGAAAAAAAAAAAAAAGACCCACTAACAATAATAGCAAGCATATTTAGTTCTGATACCCATCCTTTCAAACAGGGCTTGTGGCCATTTACCAGACCAAGTGTACCTTGGGTAAAATGGGAATACCAAGACTTTTTGAGAGCTATTATACACAGAGTCTGAACTAACACTGATATTAGGAGACTCCAAATCTCATTATAGCCTTCTATTATTATAAAATGGGGTTCTAGTGCAACTCCATCTCAAATAAGTACAGTACTGAGTACAAAACTGGTAGATATATCTGGAAACTGGAAGAATCTTCACATTGACTTCTTAAACTTTGAGTTAAGAGATATTATGAAACTACTCCTGCTTCTATATGGCCAAGACAGTAAATTAGAAAAGTGATATTGCATTTGAAGTTGATGGGAGAAATTACTGCCACCCTCAAAAATTTAAAGTTTGACTCACTGATGGAGGAAGAAGAAGAAATTTATCACTGGTTATACATTGGTCCTGCTTATGAATCTGCCTGCAATGTGCTAGAGCTGGGTTTGATCCCTGGATTGGGAAGATCCCATGGAGCAGGGAAAGGCTAGCCACTCCAGTATTCTGACTTGGAAAAGTCCATGGACTGTAAAGTCCATGGGATCACAAAGAGTTGGACATGACTGAGTGACTTTCACTTTCACGCATTGGTCAGCCAATATGTTTATGCAACCTAAAAACGGACAGTTGCCACACTCAAACCCCATTCAAGGCAGTCCCTGAAAAAAGAAGAAAGTAAATCTTCCCAGTCGACAGAACTTTAGCAATATACCTGGTTCACTGACTTGGTATGAAGGGAGAAATATCTGAGGTAAAGATATACATAGACTCAAAGGCAGTGGCAGATGGTTTGGTTAGGAGGCCTGAAATGAACAAGATTCAAAAGTTAAAGACAAGAATACAGGGAAGAAGAATAGGGTGGATCTATGTGAGTGGAATCTAAATTTGCAGATATTTGTGTGAAGTTTGCAGATATTTGTTTTATGTCAATTCCCACCGGAAAACATCTATCAAAAGTCACTTCTGTGAAACAGATAACTTATCCAGTGGATATCAGCCAATCTTTGACCTTTGCCACCTCATTCTTAGTACAAGAGGCTCTTGAAGAGAATAATCATATTGGCAAGAAAGGAGGCTCTGCACATTCTCTCAACCACAGGCACCTTTCCTCTGTGCTGATGTGTGTGATTTAGCCACTGCTCAATGTCTCATATGCTGGCAGTAAAGACCAACACTGAGTCCTTGGCCTGGTTTCATCCCTTGAGAACAACATCTAGACACCTGAAGGCAAATGGTTTGGAACAAACCTATTCCACCTGAGACAAGCCAAGGATAAATACATATTCCTAGTATGAATTTTCCTTCTCAACTGGCAGAGCTATCCATGACCTCATAGAGTGTATGATTTAGCAACATTCAATCCCATCTTAATATCACCTTGTTCCACCTAGACTATAACCACAGATGAGAAAAGGATCACACCTGTCATGGACATCACTGTGCTCCCTAACCCTTGCAGAACTCTAGGCAGTATATGGATAATCAAATGATTGATATGTATTTTTATTTTTTAAAAAAGGAAGGCATTTTGAAAACAAATCTCTCCTCACGGATATTTAAAAGTATATTTCACACCCTTCTCAACGAACTAACTATACATCACCTCCAGAGACAAACCCACTAAATTTTTCAGACATTATTTTCCAAGAATGAATAAAATATTAGTGAATTTCTCTTAGGTTCTCAGATATATGAGTTAGAGGAATAGGATTTTTTCACAAAGAGATGAGTAAAGAATATAATAGAATTTATTTTTTAAAAGAGAAAAACATGAATTTAATCTCACATTCCTGATTATGTTCTCAGTTGGATAATTCATAAAAGTGTGAATTGATGCCACATTTGAGCAAGAAATCAAGCTTAAGTATATCATAGTGAGTTATACTGTGAAGTCTTAATAGTTTTTAAATTTTTTAAAAAAGTCATCAGGTAGACCTTGGACAAAAATAGCTTATATAAACTGTAGTATATTTAAGCAAAATAATGTGTAACCTCAAATAATTTTGCTTCATATGAAAATTCAAGGAGCTCATGGGACACTGGATATTATGAACTACCTTTGATCAGAAGAAAGTTTTGTTAGGGCAATTTATAAAGAGTACTTGCTGATGACTCTAAAAGATACCTATAAAAATCTGGTCATATAAATTTATTAGAGCAATAAAATCTCCATTATTATGAATTCTATAATACAATTATTCAGCTTTAGTTGTATGGGTATAACTATAACATACATCAGATCAGATCAGATCAGTCACTCAGTCCTATCTGACTCTGCGACCCCATGAATCACAGCACGTCAGGCTTCCCTGTCGATCACCAACTCCCAGAGTTCACTCAGACTCACATCCATCGAGTCAGTGATGCCATCCAGCCATCTCATCCTCTGTCGTCCCCTTCTCCTCCTGCCCCCAATCCCTCCCAGCATCAGAGTCTTCTCCAATGAGTCAACTCTTCGCATGAGATGGCCAAAGTACTGGAGTTTCAGCTTCAGCATCATTCCTTCCAAAGAAATCCCAGGGCTGATCCCCTTCAGAATGGACTGGTTGGATCTCCTTGCAGTCCAAGGGACTCTCAAGAGTCTTCTCCAACACCACAGTTCAAAAGCATCAATTCTTCGGTGCTCAGCCTTCTTCACAGTCCAGCTCTCACATCCATACATGACCACAGGAAAAACCATAGCCTTGACTAGATGGACCTTTGTTGGCAAAGTAATGTCTCTGCTTTTGAATATGCTATCTAGGTTGGTCATAACTTTCCTTCCAAGGAGCAAGCGTCTTTTAATTTCTTGGCTGCACTCACCATCTGTAGTGATTCTGGAGCCCAGAAAAATAAAGTCTGACACTGTTTCCACCGTTTCTCCATCTATTTCCCATGAAGTGATGGGACCAGATGCCATGATCTTTGTTTTCTGAATGTTGAGCTTTAAGCCAACTTTTTCATTCTCCACTTTCACTTTCATCAAGAGGCTTTTTAGTTCCTCTTCACTTTCTGCCATAAGGGTGGTGTCATCTGCATATCTGAAGTTATTGATATTTCTCTCAGCAATCTTGATTCCAACTTGTTTTTCTTCCAGTCCAGCGTTTCTCATGATGTACTCTGCATATAAGTTAAATAAACAGGGTGACAATATACAGCCTTGACGTACTCCTTTTCCTATTTAGAACCAGGCTGTTGTTCCATGTCCAGTTCTAACTGTTGCTTCCTGACCTGCATACAGATTTCTCAAGAGGCAGATCAGGTGGTCTGGTATTCCCATCTCTTTCAGAATTTTCCACAGTTTATTGTGATCCACACAGTCAAAGGCTTTGACATAGTCAATAAAGCAGAAATAGATATTTTTTCTGGAACTCTCTTGCTTTTTCCATGATCCAGAGGATGTTGGCAATTTGATCTCTGGTTCCTCTGCCTTTTCTAAAACCAGCTTGAACATCTGGAACTTCACAGTTCACAAATTGCTGAAGACTGGCTTGGAGAATTTTGAGCATTACTTTACTAGCATGTGAGATGAGTGCAATTGTGTGGTAGTTTGAGCATTCTTTGGCATTACCTTTCTTTGGGATTGGAATGAAAACTGACCTTTCCAGTCCTGTGGCCACTCCTGAGGTTTCCAAATTTGCTGGCATATTGAGTGCAGCACTTACACAGCATCATCTTTCAGGATTTGAAATAGCTGCACTGGAATTCCATCACCTCCACTAGCTTTGTTTGTAGTGATACTTTCTAAGGTCTACTTGACTTCACATTCCAGGATGCCCAGCTCTAGGTCAGTGATCACACCATTGTGATTATCTGAGTCGTGAAGATCTTTTTTGTGCAGTACTTCTGTGTATTCTTGCCATCTCTTCTTAATATCTTCTGCTTCTGTTAGGTCCATACCATTTCTGTCCTTTATCGAGCCCATCTTTGCATGAAATGTTCCTTTGGTATCTCTGATTTTCTTGAAGAGATCTCTAGTCTTTCCCATTCTGTTGTTTTCCTCTATTTCTTTGCATTGATCACTGAAGAAGGCTTTCTTATCTCTTCTTGCTATTCTTTGGAACTCTGCATTCAGATGTTTATATCTTTCCTTTTCTCCTTTGCTTTTTTGCTTCTCTTCTTTTCACAGCTATTTGTAAGATATACATACAAATTAACAAGCATTTTTCTTGTAAATTTGCCAGTCTTCAACTGCAATGTTGCTGTGCCTACACAAATCATTGTTTCTGCATATCATGACCAAATGGCTAGAAATGAAACATACATGGACAAAGGGGTCATTCAGTTACTGATTTGCCAAGGGATCCAAAAGTCATTTAGTAATTTGATTATTTACAGTTTTGTATGGATGCTTCTAAAAGCACAGTTTTACAAATAAATGCAAGTATGTAAACAATAATGCAATATGCTCTAGATATTTTAGTGAAAACAGTATAAATAGACAGTGTTGGAAAAAGCCACCTAGTAAATGCTCTAAATCTAAATTTAGATTTAACTTTTTTTTTTTTCCTAAATCTATTTACTCACTTCTGAGAGTCTTCCTTTTCTTTTCTAGGCTGAATCCCGTAGTCCAACAGTTCTACCACCTCACCTCCCTGCCCCTCGGCTATGCTGACACAACAAAATCTCAACCTGGATGAATTTTTCTGGCCACATTCTCTGCTCTGATAAAAAAGGTTTCTAGAAAAAAGATCACATGATCAGGTAGGTTAACGTGAGCACAATTTCATGACCTTTGATATCAAATGGGGCATTAACATTGCCAATTTCCTCCATGGTTTCCATATTCAACTCTCCTCCACTCCTCACAGTGGCTCCATCCTCCTCAAATCCCTATAGCATCTCTTCCAGCCTCACTCTAAGTAGAAAATTTTGCCTCTACTTCTCAAAGAAATTAGAAAATATGGTGGGGGATGAGGGGAGTATGGAAATGGACAAGACAGTTCCTTAGCTTTCTTTGCCCAATTTATAAAATCATGTCTTCATTCAAAATATCTTTTATTCCTATTCACCCATCCCTTGGGGGAAATCCTCACCAACAATGGGCTGATAGTAGGAATAAGAATTAGGGATATTTGGCAAAATATTAACAATTAAAATCTTCCTGTTCTTTGGGCCTATCATTGTATTTTTCAGAAATATACTCCATGAAAAAGAGGGATGATGATATAGCTATTGTGTTTTCAAATAGCAAAACATTGTAAGCCTTCTCTTTTAATTATTAAGGAATTGGTCAAATAGACTGTTGTTATTATTTAGTCACTAAGTTGTGTCCAACTCTTTTGTGACTCCATGGATGTAGCCTTCTAGGCTCCTCTATCCATGAGATTTTCCAGGCAAGAATACTGGAGTGGGTCGCCATTCACTTCTTCAGATCTTCCTGAATGAGGGATCCAACCTGTATCTCCAGCATTAGCAGGTGGATTGGAGACCTCAGAGAGCTCCCTGACCCTTCTGCCATGTGAGAAGACAGCCATCTATAAATAGGAAGTGGGCACACAAGAATGCTGTTGTCTTGTTCTTGAACTTTTAGCATCCAGAATTGGGAGAAATATATTTCGGCCCTTTAAGCCTGGATTGTCTATGGTATTTTTGTTATAGCAGTCCAAAGGAACTAAGGGAATATCTTACAATGGAGTACTATGACTGCTGAGGAGACTAAAAATACTAGGAAGACTTTTAAAAACTGCAGTTGCTTTCTAGTACTAAGATAGAGAGATGTCTATATATATCCATAATATATTATGTAAAAGTGAAAAAAATATATTCTTTACACTGAGATTTATAATTCTATTTTACATAATAGATATATATGCTTATCAGTTCATTTTTTAAAGCTTGAAAGAATAAATGGTTTTCAAAAACAGTTATCCTGTGCTAGACTTGAATTTACAGGGTCACTTTTAGATTCTAATTTGCATATCCTTGTACTCAAATTTTCTAAAGGAGGCAGATTACATTTACAATCAGAAAGAAAAATTATTTAAAACTACTTTATAAAAGTCTAAGGACCTAATTCTAATGCAAAGCTATGATGGGCTCTCTCAGCAACATTACTTTATAAATTATCACCTTTCTTTGTAAAGTCTCCATTGGATGTTTCCTCTTTGCAGTTAGCTCCTGTACCTCATCTAGTCTATCTCATGTTATCCTTCTACCATATGCTACATCTAACAGATGTCCTTCATCTCACTTCATCATCATGCTTGACATCTTGAATTAATTGTTTCTGTGTCCTCACTGCTCTTTTATTGGGTTCTTTTATTTATCGATTTGCAGTGATGTGCTTCAGTATCTTGTATACCACAGTCTTCATTCTCACTAAAATTTGCAAAGACCTCTTTGTGGATAAATCCAACAGGCAGTTTTGTGTTCTCTTCTCTGAACTTCCTGAGGGGTTTGCCACTGGTAACTACTACTTCCTTGAATCTCTTCTATTAAATCCCATGATACCACATTGCTTTGGTTTTCCTCAACCAATATACCTGTTTCTTATCACTAATTTTCAGAAGTTCTTTTCATCTGCCTGCCTCTAAATGAATTTTATCTTCAACTGAACTACTTTTATTTTTGAAGAGATACAAATAGAGGCAGAATATGTTCTAGAATTAAGAAAAGCTTGAGTTTGAATCTTGGCTCTGTCCCAGGCTTATCAGGGAACCTGTGAAAAGTAGCTTTCTCCCTCTGGCACGTGTTTTCCCTATAATAAAAAAGGAATTAGTTTTCTTATATGGTTGTTTTTTTGCATTAAATACTTACAACTATGAATGCCATATAATAAATATTTAACAGCTGGTGCTGTTACTACTCTGATTTTGTAATCTCTCCCGGGAAACCTCTGCTGCTGCTGCTGCTAAGTCGCTTCAGTCGTGTCCGACTCTGCGACCCCAGAGACGGCAGCCCATCAGGCTCCCCCGTCCCTGGGATTCTCCAGCAAGAACACTGGAGTGGGTTGCTATTTCCTTCTCCAATGAATGAAAGTGAAGAGTGAAAGTGAAGTCGCTCAGTCGTGTCCGACTCTTAGCGACCCGATGGACTGCAGCCTACCAGGCTCCTCCATCCATGGGATTTTCCAGGCAAGAGTACTGGAGTGGGGTGCCATTGCCTTCTCCACGGGAAACCTCTACTCTACAACTATTACATATAAACTAATGACAACCTACTCTTTCATTTCTAGCCCAAACTCTCTCCTAAACTTCTAAACTGACTATTAGATAGATCTATCTCATGGTAATCAAAATTAACATCCAAATCTAATCTCAGTTAGCTCTCTGACAGTCCTTAGAAAAATTTGTCCTTCTGAATGGATAGGGTGACAGTCATTCAATTCTCCTAAATGAAAACCAGGAAGACATCTTTAGTGTTCCCTTTTTCATTTTTTTACATAGTCACTAAATATTGTTGATTCTTACTCTACAATATTTGTAGACTTTATCCACTTTTATACCTTTTCACCATCTCAGTTTATGATATCAATTCCTATGCTGGTTATAGCTAGTGGCTCTCGATCTCCCATACCTTTAGGTTTACATTTTTAATTCTGCTTACTCTTTCCATCATCTATTTATACACTGTAATTATTAACTATTCTTAAGTTCTTAAAATATTTCCATGACTTTCCTATATTTTGGTCTCATTTGTTACCACCACTTTCATTATGGTCTCTTCATTACCTCCTCCCAACCCATCCTTTATGTAATACAAAACACTATTAAATTCCTCTAATGAGCTTTATATCTTCAACCTGTAACATACTACCTTCTCTTTTCAATTTACTCCCCTCTTGTCTTGATTGAAATGCATTCGCTCTTTAGATACTACTTCCTGTAGTAATTTTCTTTCCAAAATCTTACCTAGCTTCCCCCTTCACTTCATTTCCTCTCATAGAAACATATATACTTGTATCAAAATACTTGTTTCAGGAAGTTAAAATTTCCATTTTCATATGTCTTTTTCTTTGAACCAACATTTCTCAATTCATATCTGTTCTTCTCTGAGGCAATTTTCTCAAACAAATGTGAAATGGAATCACCTAGGATGCTTATCAGAGCTTCCCTTGTGGCTCAGCTGGTAAAGAATCTGCTTGCAATGTGGGAGACCTGGGTTCAATCCCTGGGTTGGGAAGATCCCCTGGAGAAGGGACAGGCTGTCCACTTCAGTATTCTGGCTTATCAATTATCTATATTCCTGAGTCCCACTTCTAGTTAAATATTACAAAAGGATCACTTGTTGCAAATATTACATATTGCAAAGGATCACATGTTGCAAAGGCATCAAATGATGTAAAAGAATAACATCTTTTCCCTGAAAAAACTCAATTAAAGGGTAGTACAATAATTCAAAATGTCATTGTTACAACAGTAGCCCACAAGTCCAGAAAAACAATAGAAATAAGGAAGATGAACCTATTTCAATCAATTTTTGGAAGGTGGGAAGCAAATGATAAGATGATAACTATCTTGGTGCAGTGGAAGAACTTAACATTTTAGTGCCAGGAAAAGGGAAACACTGACAATAAATGAGCCAGTTTGCCCCAAGAATGGTCTGAGAAGTTTAGCACCTTAAACATCAGGCTGAAGCTGAAAACAGAAAAATATCTGGAAACCTACATTCCAAACAGGTGGGGAAAAAAAAAAAAAAAAACCCAGGCCCTCAATCCATTTGTACACAAATAAGTGACTAAACTTTTTTTTTCCAGACTGTACATGATTCTGTTTAGACTGAACAAACTACAAATAGTAGGTTCAAAACTCAAGAATAGTATGTACCATGGCACCCCACTCCAGTACTCTTGCCTGGAAAATCCCACGGATGGAGGAGCCTGGTAGGCTGCAGTCCATGGGGTCGCTAAGAGTCGGACATGACTGAGCGACTTCACTTTCTCTTTTCACTTTCATGCATTGGAGAAGGAAATGGCAACCCACTTCGGTGTTCTTGCCTGGAGAATCCCGGGGATGGGGAGGCCTGGCGGGCTGCCGTCTGTGGGGTCACACAGATTCGGACACGACTGAAGTGACTTAGCATTCTTAGCATGCACCTTACAAAGAGGTTTTCACATGTGGCTGAAAACAGGGATTAAGTAAATGTCTATGTATTATTTTATTGAAAGGATTCTGAGAAAATGGTGAAGTAGGAAGGGCCAGGAATCTTTGTACTCACCTAGAAAACATGTGTACTGTCAGAACCTATCTGATGTAACTACCTTAGAGCTCAGTAGTCTTTTGAAGACTTGCAACTTCTAGGGGAAAGCTTACAGAATAAATTGCAGTTCAGTTCAGTCACTTAGTCGTGTCCAGCTCTTTGTGATCCTATGGACTATATAGCACACCAAGCTTCCCTGTCTATCACCAACTCCCAGAGTCTACTCAAACTCATGTCCCTTGGAGTCGGTGATCCCACCAAACCATCTCATTCTCTGTTGTCCCCTTCTCTTCCTGCCCTCAATCTTTCCCAGTATCACGGTCTTTTCAAATGAGTTCTTCACATCAGGTGGACAAAGTACTGGAGTTTCAGCTTCAGCATCTGTCCTTCCAATGAATATTTAGGACTTATTTCCTTTAGGATGGACTTGTTGGATTTCCTTGCAGTCCAAGGGACTCTCAAGAGTCTTCTCCAACACCACAGTTCAAAACCATCAATTCTTTGGTGCTCAGCTTTCTTTATAGTCCAACTGTCACATCCATACATGACTACTGGAAAAACTATAGCTTTGACTAGACAGACTTTTGTTGGCAGTTAGTGTAAGGCAATTACAGTATTAGCTCAGCAGTGGCTACCCACCTGCCATGCTAACCCTGTAGCAGCAAACTTGTACATATTCCAGCAGCAGCTTGCACATACCTATGGGACACAAGGTGGGAAAAAGGACCCTGTTCTTCAAGTATCTAGGATCTACATTCTGATCACTGAGTTCTGCTTCTGACCATGGAAGTGCAGACATAGAAATAGGCAACTATGGTGATACCACTACTTCTTTAATTTTAAGTCTCTTCTTGGGCTGAAGCAACTACTAGGGTATCTAGAGGGACAATACTTTTATTCAAACATCCCCTTTGTACCCTTATGTCTCCCTTTGTGAGCCAGATATTACAGACTTGAATACTCAAAAGTAACTGCATATATGGAAGAAAAGAAGGTAACTATGCATAGCCAGACAAAAGCACAGACTCAAAAAAGATCTGGAAGAACTTGAGTTTAAACCTCAGTGAAATTAAAAGATGCTTACTCCTTGGAAGGAAGTTATGACCAACCTAGATAGCATATTCAAAAGCAAAGACATTACTTTGCCAACAAAGGTGTGCCTAGTCAAGGCTATGGTCTTTCCTGTGGTCATGTATGGATGTGAGAGCTGGACTGTGAAGAAGGCTGAGCGCCGAAGAATTGATGCTTTTGAACTGTGGTGTTGGAGAAGACTCTTGAGAGTCCCTTGGACTGCAAGGAGATCCAACCAGTCCATTCTGAAGGAGATCAGCCCTGGGATTTCTTTGGAAGGAATGATGCTAAAGCTGAAACTCCAGTATTTGGCCACCTCATGCGAAGAGTTGACTCATTGAAGAAGACTCTGACGCTGGCGGGGATTGAGGGCAGGAGGAGAAGGGGACGACAGAGGATGAGATGGCTGGATGGCATCACTGACTCGATGAATGTGAGTCTGAGTGACCTCCGGGAGTTGGTGATGGACAGGGGGGCCTGGCGTGCTGCGGTTCATGGGGTCGCAAAGAGTCGGACACGACTGAGCAACTGATCTGATCTGAACAGTAAAGTAAGCACTATAAATATTAAACATAATTACATTATTCCTTGAGTTTACCTAATTTGACCTTATATACTACACTATTTGTTGTTGCTATTTAGTTGCTAACTCATATCCGACTCTTTTGTAGCCCCATGGACTGTAACCTGTTTAAATGTTTGCCTTAAAGGGAACAGAATTTAATGTTATAAAATAGGTGACACTCATTTTTTAATTCTACAGTGAGTGGCACCTATTCCATAACGTTAAATTTAGCTGAATCATACTTTATTCCCATTATGGTGATACATATTTTTGCCAGCTTCATGGCAAAACTTCTTGTAAAGTTTCATACATAATAAAAGCTCAAAGTTTTCTGAAAGCTCCAAGATGCTGTTATAAACATATGGCAGCAGAAATGACTAGAGCTGCAAAGCATGTTACCCTTTTCAAACTATTTATGGGTTAAAAATAGCAGAAACTGATTTCAGACAAAGCAATAATCTTTACCATGAACATAAGGAGAAGTAAGTGCATCCTTATATGCCAGCTTGGTAAATTATTGCTATAAAGACAGACCTTCAGTCTTGGACAAGGGGGAACAAAATCAATATTAATCCAGTCATACTTGTAATGGAAGGATGTGGTCATATGAAGTATTACTGGCTAGTGCAGGATCATAGTCTGAATTTGAAGACAGATGCTGTATGCTTGCTATGGAAACAATAGACCGTGACATTGTATTTGATAAGGAAAAATCAATCACAACATTAATAGCTAGAGACTGCTCCACTCTCAGGCAAGAATACAAAGTACCTCAAGTCGTTGTTAAATACAAGTTTCATGATTGTTTAATCACTTGAGAGGCCAAAGCAATTAAAATATCATCTGTCAATACTTTTTCTAGTATTTGTTTTCAAAAGTAACAAATGTTTTCTCAACAACTATTGTTTTGACCTACAAGAGGACAATACAGAAAAAATAAAAAAGAAACATCGGTACCAGGTTCACATTTTCCAGAAGGAAGTGGTTTCAGATTTTATTTGGAGATGGAAAAGGCCAAAGTCCCTCCAGGCACTTTTTCTGGAATCTATCAGGTAAAACAGGGTTTACAAAGATCTGGCAGTGTGGATTGGAATCATCAAGTAACAACCAGAGGGTACAAAGCCTTCAGGCCTCAGGGATCTGGTATGAATGCATCTCTGGCTGTGACCACACGCATGCGGTGAAGTGGTACTCCACTGGCAGGATTCAGACGTTTAATTCCCAATGGTGCATAGAGAAGTTACTGCGTAGTTTCAGTGTGCTTGGAAATAGCTGGCTAATGTAGGCAAAGTGGGAGCTTACTCCAGAAAGACAGGTTGAGGCACTGAATACCTTCCCAAGGAGTCTGAACTTAAAATCTAAGGAAACAAAGTACATCTTCCTAAGATTTTAAAGAAATGAAATAAGACAATCAAATGTGTATTTTAGAAAAATAGCTATGGTGGCAATATGGATGACAGATTAAAGAGGGAAGATTCTGGGAACAAGAATCATGCAGGATACTAAAAGCAATTTGCAAAGAACTTAAACAAAGGCAGTTACTAATAACAGGAGAAGGCAAAGATGGGGATGTGGAAGAGTGGACTAGAAAGAATTCATACAGATATGAGAGGAAGTAATAGAAAATAATACTGAGGTTTTTTTTTCTTTGTAAGCCTAGTTAGGTATTAAAGTCTTTAATAGATTTAGGAAGAAACAAGATGAGAATCAATGCAAACTACAAACAAACCCCATATTTTAGGGCTTCAAAGTTACTTCTAATTATAATTTTCATTGATGAACAGTGAGGGAAGAAAATAAGTATAAGTTTCATTTGAATTTTGCTTTAAATCCCTGCTTACCCGTTATTGGCCTTATACTTGGAAATATTACTTAACATGACTGGGTTTTCAAAAATGAAATGATTTCCACCATCATTTGTGTGAAAATCAAATGACATGGACATATGACTGCATTGTATATTAGTAGAAGCTAAATAAACAGCATCAATACTATCAGTATTTTTGAAACTTTTAATTAAAAAGTGAACAATATATTGAATATAACTTTAAAAAATATGTAATTTTAATACCCTCTAAATATCAATAGTTTATTTTAAAGAAAATTATTTTGGCCACCTAATTAAGAAAAAGTATAGTTTTTCCTGAATGAATTCTATAAATATGCATAGAACATAAAAATGCACACAAAATAGTAATTTCACAACAGCTATTTTCTGCAGAATATAGTTTAAAGATGGAACCATTTTCCCATTTGTGAAATTCTGTATTTCAATATATAACATGAATCTGGTTGTTTCATCTTCTTGAATACTTCTCCTATTGCCCAGATGCTCATGATATCTTCTATAAGAAACTAGATCTTAAATTTCAAGACTGTTCATGTATCTCAGGATAGTTTCTCATATTTCTCTTTCATCCTGTGTCCATGCCTTATTGTCTGTAGCAAGTCAATTAAAAAGAAAAAAGCATTTTCTGTTTTTTCCTCTACCTCCTTTACCTTTACATCTTTGATCAGCAACTTCTTAGACCAGGAATAAGTAGTCTTTTCCAAAAATTTTTATTGTTAAAGGAAGAGTTGTCAGTTCCCACATATAAGGTGGTATAAGACAAATATTAAACAATTGTTCTTCATTCATTCACCTCTCTCATTCTCTCTGTCTCTCTCTACCTTCTTTCTCAATTCTGATTTTTCTCTTGACATTGCTGAGCAGTATACTGTGCACCACAAAGTACTTCCAGCTCTGTAGAAAATATGAATTGTCTAGATCTACAACTGCTGACATTCCCCAAACTAAGATATATAGGTCTTAAACCTTACATTTGACATCAGGTGAAGTCTCTTAGTTGTGTCCGATTCTGTGACCCCATGGATTGTAGCCCACCAGGCTACTCAGTCCATGGGATTTTCCAGGCAAGAATACTGGAGTGGGATGCCATTTCCTTCTTCTTTAATATCAGAGTTTGTTCTAAATTCAGCACTATTTGTCAATCTCTTTCATGTAATGTCTCCTCTTCAACATTTTTACAAATCCAAGATGTTGTTAAACCATTTCCTACCATAGAAAATGGGGATTTCCATATTTTAATGCTTTAACTTAATACATCTAATTAAATAGAGCTTGCAAAAATTAATTTGGCACTCTTCAACCTTCTATGGGCTTCCCTGATAGCTCAGATGGTAAAGAATCTGCCTGCAATGTGGGAGATCGGGGTTCAATCCCTGGGTCAGGAAGATCCCTTGGAAAAGGGAATGGCAACCCACTCCAATCTTCTTGCCTGGAGAATCTGATGGACAGAGGAGCCTGGCAGGCTATAGTCCATGGGGTCGCAAAGAGTCAGATGTGATGGAGCGACTAACACTTTGACTTTCAATCCTTCTAAATCTATCTAGAGCTATACTAGTTCACATCAAAGACCAATTATAGGGCCCTGACCATGAATAATACCAAGTCTTATGCATAATACTATGTAGACAGTCAAAAATAATTTTTGAAAGAAGAGTGAAATAGTTTACATAGTTGCATAATCTTAAGTAACTTACTCTTTTTGCCTAAATCTCTTGCCTATACAGAATTTACAATTACTTTTATCTCAATGGTAATTGTGAGATTAAATGAGATAACACATATCAAGTGCCAGATACATCATGTGTCAAAGAAAATAGTAACCACTATTGCCGAGAATGACTGAAGCAACTTAGCACTCAAAATAATACTGTAGAGTAGAAAGATAATGTGAGATGCATATGTAATTTTAAATTTTCTAGTAGTTATAATTTCAAAGTTTTATAAAAGGTAAATTAACTTTAATAATATATTTAACTGCTAAGTCGCTTCAGTCGTGTCCAACTCTGTGCGATCCCATAGACGGCAGCCCACCAGGCTCCTCTGTCCCCGGGATTCTCCAGGCAAGAATACTGGAGTGGGTTGCCATTTCCTTCTCCAATGCATGAAAGTGAAAAGTGAAAGTGAAGTCGCTCAGTCGTGTCCGACTCTTAGTGATCCCATGGACTGGAGCCCACCAGGCTCCACCGTCCATGGGATTTTCCAGGCAAGAGCACTGGGGTGGGGTGCCATTGCCCTCCCCCAATATATTTAACACAATATATCAAAGAAATTCTTTGTATCAACATATACTGTGGATTCTATAGATGTATTATAAAAAACAAGAATGTGAAATATCTCATTAATAACTTTTTATTTTGATTATATGTTGATACAAAGAATTTCTTTGATATAATATATTTAACACAATATATCAAAGAAATTCTTTGTATCAACATATAATCAAAATAAAAAGTTATTAATGAGATATTTCACATTCTTGTTTTTTATAATACATCTATAGAATCCACAGTGTACTTCATATTTACAGTACATCTCAATTTAGGCTAGCCATACTTCAAGTGCCACATTGCTAAGTATAGCTAATGGTTGCTAATGGTTACACAGATCTAGATGCTTATTAATTTCAGATGTGAGTGATATGTAACTCCAGGTGAGTCATTTATAAGTGGGTTCAAAACTCCTTAAAAAAAAAAAGAAAAAGAAAATAGCTCTATGGAATATATCATGACCAGGTTCTTGATGACCTTACTATTTTCTTTTAAAGTGTTCTTAATAAATACTATGTTTCAAGTAAATAAATAATAATACGATTTGAATTTAGAAAAAATAATTTGATCACCTCTTTAAAAGTATGAGAAGTCAGCCCTTGTTTTAGGAAACACATATTTTGTTGTTGTTTTTGGTTATAAAATTTTATTTTTTTAATATAAATTTATTCATTTTAATTGGAGGCTAATTACTTTACAATATTGTACTGGTTTTGCCATACATCAACATGAATTCACCACAGGTGTATACGTGTTCCCCATCCTGAACCCCCCTCCCACTTCCCTCCCCATACTATCCCTTTGGTTCATTCCAGTGCACCAGCCCCAAGCATCCTGTATCCCGCATCAAACCTGGACTGGTGATTCGGGAAACACACATTTTGAAACTGTTAAACTTTCTATTCCCACTGGGCGAACAATACAAAAGCTCTCCTAGGGCCCACCCTAGGTTTGCCAGCTCAATGAACCTTCTTAGGCAGTTGAAAAAAAAGAAAATCCCTTCACCTTCTCCTCTTTGCTACATGAGCTGATTTCACAGGCTCTTTACTTGCCTTATTTACTATTCATTTTCATCTTCGGAAGAGAAATTTGAAATATTTATTCACAGGACACTGTTCTTTTAAAATGCTTCCAAAGCCAAGGATTTCATAAATGGCAGGAGGAAAAAAAAAAAATGTCTGCAACAGTCAGTGTAATTATCATCCCTGAAATTACGTTTTAAAATATTTTAATAATTAAAGAAGTTTTCAGAAAATATAGGCAAGAGAACTAAGAGAATACAGGAGCTCAATAATCCAGGGTAAGGAAGCCTGCTGTGCTACGTGTGTATACACATACTTAATTCTTACATAAAGCCCAACAACATTAATTATGTCTGTAAAATGATAACCAAAATGACAGCCTTCACTCTGCAATCAGCTATACAGGGAAGCAGTTTCTAGCCATAGCCTGCTACTCTGAGCAAACAAGTGATGGACAGTGGTCCTTCTGTCAGATTCTGACAAGTGAATCAATAAAAAGACACAGCAAAAGTTCAATCAGAACAGACACCACTAATACGGCTGGCCTTTGGGGACCCACAGAAGCGTGGAACTGCTTTTCCATGTTAATTTCTCTTCACTACCCCTTGGGGTTATCACCTTCTCTGGCCCCTGTTAATTAAAAACTGCCTCCTTCTAAAATTCCTTGGCAGGCATTCCCCTTGTGTCAGCCTATCTTGCTGACTGTTAACAGAAACGGAGGAAGGAGTGTTCCAAAGCTGAGAATTTCATGATGCCAAAACTCTGCTCCTGTCCTCCCCAAAGGCTGTGTAAATAATCATTTTTTCCATAGAATCCCTTATATTATAATTATGAACTAACAGAAACACACATGAATAAAGATAACACATGAATAAAGTCAAACAAAGAATAAAATTAGTTAAGTAGCTAGGCAGGTGAATCAATAGGTAGGCAGACAATCTTCGCATACTATTTTTGGAGTTAGCCTTATTTTGGAATTTCTTGGTCTAAGGAATCTTAATTGTATTCACATATCTATTTGTTGATTTAGCCTGCCACTTAGTCATTGCATTCTTTTTCTTCCCATACCAGGCATAAGTTTATTTCTATGTATTTGGTAATCCTACATGAATATCAAATGACTGACCTTAGGGACCAGGTTACTTTGTGTTTGTGCTAAAGTTTATAAGGTTATCTATTTCACTATGCCTTCTCCAACATCTTATATTATTATTTATTTTAATATTCTACAGGTTGTGGCTTATAGGACTTTACTTAGGATCAGTGTTTTTAATCCAGTCATGTTATTTCTGCTGCTGCTGCTGCTGTTGCTGCTGCTAAGTCGCTTCAGTCGTGTCTGACTCTGTGCGACCCCATAGACGGCAGCTCACCAGGCTCCCCCTCCCTGGGATTCTCCAGGCAAGAACACTGGAGTGGGTTGCCATTTCCTTCTCCAATGCATGAAAGTGAAAAGTGAAAGTGAAGTCACTCAGTCATGTCCGACTCCCAGCGACCCCATGGACTGGAGCCTACCAGGCTCCTCCGTCCATGGGATTCTCCAGGCAAAAGTACTGGGGTGAGGTGCCATTGCCTTCCCCGCATGTTATTTCTACCAGATATAAAATTCCATTTTGCTATCATTACCTAGGATAAACTACAGCCTCCATCCTGAACAACGTTAGAATATAGCAAGCCATCACTTCTCTATGTTGTTCTAGTCTCCTCGGCAATCAACCACCATTCTAGAGTTATTTTGGATTTTTATTCTAAATTATTATTATGTTTCCCATTAATTATCAATTTTTAAAAATACATTTGTATGTTTTCTGTGTTTTTACTTTAACACTATTCTTTGATTTCTCTTCCCTGAGTTTTCTTTGTTATTATTAAAATTCTATTGCAGTGTTTATCAACAAGATATTGTGACTGGTAAACTGACTGAATCTCTGGATACCCAAAAAGGACTTCATTTTCATCTCACAAGTAAGTGTTTATTAGACAATATATAAAGTATCGGAGAAGGCGATGGCACCCCACTCCAGTACTCTTGCTTGGAAAATCCCATGCAGTCCATGGGGTCGCTAAGAGTTGGACACAACTGAGCAACTTCACTTTCACTTTTCACTTTCATGCACTGGAGAAGGAAATGGCAACCCACTCCAGTGTTCTTGCCTGGAGAATCCCAGGGACGGGGGAGCCTGGTGGGCTGCCGTCTATGGGGTCACACAGAGTCGAACACAATTGAAGTGACTTAGCATAGCATAGCATAACATATAAAGTATGGATTAAGAATATCTTTTGTGAGGTGATGATAACAAGCTGGTAGACTAGGAAGTTCCAGGTTCTCACTCCACCATGCAAACATGTAAACAACCCACTGACTAAAACTACCTTCTGGAAACTCTAGAAACATGTTAAAGATTTGTAGCAACCAAGCAAACAGCCAATCAAGAAAAAGCCACACCAAAATGATAGAAAATTTCATGGTGCTTTTGCTTGTCCTTACTTCACTCCCTCCCCATAGTGGCATGACATGATCAGGAGAAAACTGCTCAATTCCAAGTTCCTACTCATGGACTAGAAGGAAAAATGTGGAACGTGGTTGCAACATTCTGGCCTTTCTTTGGGCTATCTGAGGGACTGATTTTTTATTGTTTGACGCAGAGCTCAGATAGAAATGGCAGCATAGGCTTCATCTCAGGATGGATGCCATGGAAAGCTGGGGAAGTTACCATGACACGTGAAAACTGCAAGGCTGCTGTTAGAGACCTGGGTTGGGCCTGGTTGTACCTAGTACTTAAAAGACATTTAAATAATTATTCTGACAATTGTTCTGAAGGCACCTTTTGATCCTTTTTATTTCCTTTTAACTCTGCTGAATCAAAGAAGACTCAGTGGTCATCTCAGGCTCCCCTGTTCCAGAGGCCATTTGTACTTTTCTAAAGACTCCCATAGAGTTGCTGGATGCTATACAAGTCTGAGTCTTCATAGGGTTATGGTCAAGAAGCGGATCTTGAGTCCCTCCTGCCTCAGAGTCCCAACATTATGGAGTTAATCCCATTTCCTCAAATCACTCCCTTCCCAACCACCTGCTAGGATATCCACTCCAAGAAAATGAAGGTTGGGACCTCGTACAGGCTCTCTGCTTTATCTGATCCTGATGCTCTCCTCTCTTACTTTTCCTCTTAACATATCATCTAACTCTTATTTTAAGAAGGAAATATAAGTGCTCACTTTAAGAGGGAAAAATAATAAAGTGTGATGTCATCCACTGCTTTTTTACTACTATATATATGTTTAATTTTCATTAAATGCTATGTTCTTAGTACAGCAGACTTTTTGGATTCTGATATCAAAGATGATTTTGATGTCTTACTTTTGGAATGTAGAAAGTTTCTCTCAAATTTCTGAATCTTATGACTGAAAAGTAGGATTGCAAGACTATTTTTGTTTTTCTACCCTGATACACTAAAAAGAGGAGCAAAATAAGACTCTCTTAAAATTTAAAGCTGAGCTAAAGCAATGACTGATTTGTTTCCAACCACACCAGTCTTTTTTCTGAGGATGATGTGTAGAGAAAGCTGTTAATGATCCATGACTATTGAGAGAGAAGACATGGGAGAAAACACATAATAAAAATAATGGTAAGTTTTGTACACAGCAGAACAATTCCTTCATTGTGATCTATTAAAAGTCAGACCTCCACACAAGGGTTTGTAAAATAAAATTAGAAAAAAAATGATCAACTACATGAGAGCATTTCCCCCTCAATGTACAGATAGATGGATAAACAGATCAATCATTCAATTATTTGATAGAGGGATGAGATAGCTCCAACACTTTGGCCACCTGACGCGAAGAGCCAACTCGTTGGAAAAGACCCTGATGCTGGGAAAGATTGAAGGCAGGAGGAAAAGGGGACAACAGAGGACAAGATGGTTGGATGGCATCATTGACTCGATGGACTTGAGTTTGAGCAAACTCCAAGAGATGGTGAAGGACAGAGAAGCCTAACATAATGCACTCCATGGGGTCTCAGAGCCAGACATGACTGAGTGACTAAAAAACAATTGATAATAGCCAAAATTGGATGTCTAATATTAACACACATAAACTATCAGATTTGTGTATGCTTAAGTAAACTATCTTCCCACTCTTAATGAACTGGAGCTTTTGTGCAACCTTTTCTTCAGTCCTAGATCTGATATTCAGTGTTTTACTAAATAGCATTGTGAACTTGGAAGGTCTTAGTGGCCAAACATGATGGTGGTGGGGGACAGGTATAATAAACTGGAATGAAATACAGAGTCTTCCCCAAGAAAGTGTGGTGCCTCAAGAAGCACAGGAGGCAAACCCTTTAAGGGAGAGTCCAGATTGACTAAACTCTAAGTTCAAATCCAAAGGGTAGCAGAAATGCCAGAAATAGGAGTTAGAGCTGAGCTAGGATATGGGCAGAATCTAGATTGAAAGCTGCTATCATTACTTCCAAAAGATGATCTCTGGGTAAGGTAACTGTAAGTTCTGATTTATATTTCTTGACTGTTTTTTTTAATATGATTATTAATGGTTACCCTTTTGCTCTCAAAGTGCTCTGGTTTAGGGAAATCTTGGTAGCTTGGCCTTTCTCAGTGGTGCTAGTAGTAAAGAACCCATTCGACAATGCAGGAAATTTAAGAGATGCAACCTCAATCCCTGAGTCGGGAAGATCTCCTGGAGAAGGGCAAGGCAATCCATTCCAGTATTCTTGCCAGAGAATTCCATGGACAGAGGGGCCTAGTGGGCTACAGTCCATAGGGTCGCAGAGTTGGACAAGACTGAAATGACTCAGCACACACCTGGTTTAGAAAAAAACATGTATGTTACCTTACCCCTTGTTGACCGGAAGTCATGTTGGAACATCTACAAAAATTCTAATTGATTGGGATTATAGGTTGAGAAGGCAAGCTCATTAACATGACTTAAGGTGCATAACCATGTTAGACTCCCAGGTAATATTAAAATTAACTACTGGAATAGATGTGAAAGCAGGCAAACAATAACTCAAATAACACAATTATTTGCATTTATACTAAAGAAGTTACTTTGGTCCCTACTCAGCTACTTGTCAGCACCTCTCTCATTTACCAAGTTATCTGTGGGCATAGCTGTCTGTACTACTACATGACTCTTGAGGTCCGTTATGCAATCTTGTTCACCTCTGTCTCTCTCAACACTCAGCATTAAAATTTGTATTCTGAAACAGTTACAAAAGTTTATCACAATTATTGGCAAAAATCTGTAAGTGATCCAGGTTTTTAGTCAAAGTAGCTAGTAAGTATCTTAATCCTTTGTATTCATAAATAACTGTGATAGAAAAATTATAAATAGCTTACAGGCACTGTTTGGAAGATGGTATTATTGATTTTTTTTATAGAAGAGGAAACTGAGGCATAAAGAAGTTACATGATTTTTCTCATGACAACCCAGCTATCTACTGATAGATCTCAGATCTGATCCCCAAATAATCTGTTGTAAAGTTAAATTGTCATCTAATGCACTGCAATAGATATTGGGATATTCACAGATACAATGTTTATTTCTGCTTTGGGAAATCTGATGATTAATTTCATACTCTCTCAATCCAGCAGCTTTAGTATCCATACTCTTTCTACTCATGAAATTTCTGTTAGGCTGTCTTCCTCAAGGCACTGTATCTTCAAAGAGCATTTTATAATTAAACAACAGTAAATCATGCATTCATGATTGTGTAAAATGTCACAAATTAAAAAAAGACAATTTGTTGATTTTAATATTTCATCCCAACATATGAGTCCTATAGGACTCTCTCCAAATATTTCTATGAATATAAACCTCTTGAGTAGAAACACACAAAGCATTGAGTTCTTACAAACTCTTTGTTATCTGTGTGTTATTAATTCCTTACATACTGAATGATATTCTTAGTGAACCAATCATTTAAGAACAATAACAACAAAAACCATAGTTTAGCATATTAATAAAATCACACCTTGAATATTTACTTTAATAAATAATAATACTAGATATTTGATTCTAAAACATACATGTGTATAAAATAAAAGTAATGAACTTGGGCTTAAAGGAGTAGCTATAACCATTATTGAATATAAGCTTTATTTAATCAGCATAGTTTTATCCTCACTAATTTTTGGTTATGAAATTAATGAGCGAATGAATAAAAATAAACAAATCATAAATAAATTCTCATTTGACTGAAGGCTATAAAAATTTGAAACATAAGTTACCATAGTACCTTCTCTTTGAAAATTATATCACACAATAAATGACCTTATTACAGTACAAAATTCTAGAGGCCTTGTTTTGTGTATGTAGACTTATGTGTGTGTCTGGATGTCTAGCATGGGGCACAAGCTTATTGATTAACAGTATCTCTTTTTAAAATGTATATTCAATTAGATTTAAATAACATTGGATCAGACCACCAATTTAGTGTACTTTAACAAGCACCAAGTCAGTTTAGCAAAATTAAGCTATCAGTTAAATGTCAGTCAATTTAGACAGTACTTCTGGTAAACTTCTCCCAATCCTATACTATTTCTGGATTCCTGGTAGACATATATGAAATACAGTCTAATTACTAATTTAGTAGGGAAGTTTCTCAGGAAATCTACCTTTGTAGAAACTCACTTTTTAAGTACATATTGGATGCAATTTTATTTAACCCTTCTAGATCAGTTGGCATTAAACATTTAGTATATCAATTTTATTAAAGAAGTTAGAAAAAAAATTTAAATGAGGAAAAAATAATACCACAAATTTCCCTTTGTTCTGAATATGAATATCTAGTCTTTTAAATGTCTAATGAAAATATGAAATCAAAGATTAAAAGGAAACACTTTCAGAAACAACATATCACAGAGACCAAATCAAACCTTTGATGTACTTCAATTCACCCCAAGAACAGTGCATCATTTTTGACACAAACAAATGTACAGAAGACTATTTTTAATCAGAAAACCTTTACCTGTAGGAAGATAAAGCATATTGTTTAACTTTCATGTATTTAGAATTATTAGAATGCCAAAAAGAATTGTGTTGTCTTTGCTAAAGTTTCATATATTTTTATGTAGAATGCAAAAACAAAATTCATTTGTCCTCCTAAGACAACTAGGTTCTTTGTCTAATCTCCATTTGTTTCTTTGGCAGCTAAAACACCTTGAAATTACCTTCTCCAGCATGGAAGAATGATTTTTTTTTTCCCTACCTCTAGCTGTCATAGTGATTAGAATTTTAATTAGCAAAGTAGAGTGCAGAGAGGAAAATGACTGAAAAAAAAAAAACAGCACACAAAAGATTCTCAATTGGAAGAGAAACAAAGGGACAACTGAAGCTGCCTCACAGCTTGAATGCTTCACCTGTGATTTCCCCCCATTCCTGGATGCTCTGACTTGGCACACGGCTGTCCACCCACATACCAGCATGGGGTGGCCCGGGCACTACTCAAAGTTATTCCTAGTTGTCACTCAAAGTAAAGCAAAACTCTTAAAGCACTGGAGTGGCTCTGTTTCAATGCCAATGTCAGCCTCTTTAATTTACTCTGAGAAACCTACTGCCGATTAAGTCCAACCACAAAAGGCAGAATCCATTAAATATTCAAAAACTAAACACTCTTAGGCTGGTGATAACACTCACGTTTCAGAGGCATTCATTCCTTTGTATGCAGGGTGAGGCACAGCAGGCATCTTTCATCAAGAAGTTACTCAAGAAACACAGAAACCATACTAGTTGTTCATTATGCCATTAATTAGCTAAGGGTCAGAATATTTCTGAAAAATCTAAGACAATCTCAGTTCAGTCATATCCGATTATTTGTGACCTCATGGACTACAGCATGCCAGGCTACCCTGTCCATCACCAACTCCCAGAGCTTGCTCAAACTCATGTAATCGAGTCGGTGATGCCATCCAATCATTTCATCCTCTGCCATCCCTTTCTCCTCCTGCCTTCAATCTTTCAACAGGGTCTTTTCCAATGAGTCAGTTCTTTGCATTAGGTGGCCAAAGTATTGGAGTTTCCGCTTCAGCATCAGTCCTTGCAATGAGTATTCAGGACTGACTGACTTCCTTTAGGATGGATTGGTTGGATCTTGCAGTCCAAGGGACTATCAAGAATCTTCTCCAGCAGCACAGTTCAAAAGCATCAATTCTTTGGTGTTTAGCTTTCTTTATGGTCCAACTCTCACAACCATACATGACTACTGGAAAAACCATAGTTTTGACTAGACGGACCTTTATCAGCAAAGTAATGTCTCTGCTTTTTAATATGCTGTCTAGGTTGGTAATAGCTTTTCTTCCAAGGAGCAAGCATCTCTTAATTTCATGGCTGCAGTCACCATCTGTCAGTTTCCCTTATTCCCCCATCTGTTTGCCATGAAGTGATGGGACCAGATGCCATGATCTTGGTTTTTTGAATGATGAGTTTTAAGTCAGTTTTTTCACTCTCCTCTATCACTTTCATCAAGTGGTCTAAACTAACATCACACAAGTTACATCGACTATCTATATTACTGCAGTATGTACTGGGTGATGTATAAATGTAATGGAAGTAGCTATGGAAAGCCATTGAGTATCAAGGTCCTGTGGCTTTAGAGGGCTTCTCTGGTGACTCGGATATTTAAGAAAATGCCTGCAATGCAGGAGACCCAGGTTCAATCCTTGGGTTGGGAAGAGAGTCAATTGATCTAACTTTGATGGGCTCTCTTAGTGCTTGCCACTTGAACTTGGGAAGCTTTTTAAGCTGTCAACTTCAGTCTGTCATTTATTTGAAGTAGGGAGCATAATATATATGCCGTGCAGATAATGTGAAGAATGAGTGAGACAATGGACATATAGTTATAATAATAGTAATCAGTTCAGTTCAGTCGCTCAGTCATGTCCGACCCTTTGCGACCCCATGAATTGCAGCATGCCAGGCCCCCCGGTCCATCACCAAATGTACACAAATAGCTGATAGTTATTTGCAATATTATAAGTAATGTCATAACTTCTATGCACAAACATGAGATAAATTTAAATTGAATTATAAAAGAAAGATTTTGATGAGCAAAATTGAGGCTGGTAATTTCAGAAATAAGCAAAACCACAAATGAGCAAGGCATAACTTGAGGGAGATGAGTAATGAGAAATTTAAGAATCATAATAATCAACAGCTGAAAGACAAATGTGATACAGTAGGCTAGGATAAGAATGTCCTATACCCTGAATTTTATACCAGGATTCTTGGGACTCCACCCTGTGGGCAGTAGAATGATTTGAGGGAAGGCATGCCGTGAATAGTCCAATGTCTCAGTAATAGTATCTGATACCAATACTATTGGACTGATATGGACTGATATCAGTACAGTCCATTTGTGTTATGGACTGAAGGCAGGAAAAACCAGTTAATCATCAAAATGAGATAAAATGGATCTCTGATGTTAGTGACTAGCATAAAAGGAAGGAAAAAGATAGGAGTGCTGTAACCAAAAAAATAAATAAAACAGAATTTAACATCATAATGTAGGGTGACAGAACAAAGGAGATGGGAAGTCAATGATAACTATAACATTTCAACTCCAGGATTATTGAAAAAGCGAGGCTATTTGTAGACACAAGGGTTATTGAGGTTTTCAAAACAGAAACAGAAAAATTTAAGGAAAGGACCAAAAGTTTTTGAGTTTACATTTGCAGAATAGAAAAATACCAAAAGCACTTAATGAATATTGTTCAAACAAGCTGCTGACAGAGAGAATATGAGTTCGCCTTAGAAATTTAATTATTTCATTTGTGCCATTTAAAACCTATTTTATTGAATTCATTTTAATTGATTATTAAGGCCCACTTAAGGCACTGGGGGCATTTGGCTTAATTTTTTAGTTGTATAATGTATAACACTTCATTATTGTTAAGATAACACTAATGTATTTAAGTAGGTTTTATATTGACATCAGGATTAATTTGAAATTGATATATTTTGGATGTTATAATATACCATATATTAATTCTCTATAACAAAATATTGAAATAAATATAGATGTGTTGCAAGCAAAGACCAATTCACAACTGCCTATCCAAAGTATGTTATTTTCTAACTACTACGGGTAAGAGTGATTTAAATTCCATTTCATATACAATTTTTGTTTCAGTCAAAATCCAGGCTTAAGAGTTAAAATCAGAAGGCTTCCAACAAATGGATCATTGTCCAAGCTCTGGTAAATGTGCTCCTGGTGTAACAAATTGGTTTGCTGACCTTTTGTCTACTAATATAACACATGACATATTTGTAATTTATGGAAATCAATCCATAAAGAATTTTTAGTTTCATGTAATTATAGACCAATGCAAGATCTAAATAAAGGTGAAGAAAAGGTCTTTAGGAAAGTAATGGTACACTGTTGATAAAAACTAAAAAGCAAAGTTCAAAGCACTGATCCATGCAATGCATCTTTAAATACTGGTAAAAGGCCAATAATTATAGCTAAAAGTTAGTTACCAGCTGTGTTTTACTGCATACATTTTCAGGCACCATTGAAACTGCAACCCTATACTCAAGAATGTAGGGGAAAAAAATCACACAAGACCAAATCTATCACCTAGTTACAAATTTTAATAGTGCTTGGCAATTTCCATCTGCTTTTCTGAAAGGCTATCTTTATCAGGTAGTCATCAACTCATTTATACTGTCTCTTCTGAGATATACTACCCGTCAGCCCAGCCTCCACCTGGTAGAATAGTGCCAGCTCTGCTTTCAGCAGACCTCAGTTCCAAGACTGGCTCTGTCACATAATAAAAGTGCCACAGTTTGTAAGTTACTCAAGTTCTCTTGTGTACATTAAGATTTTGAAGTGTTTTGAGAATTGAATGAAGTAAGTTTAAAGTGCTTTGATTGGTACCTGATATAAACTAAGTTCTCAGTAAACGTTTCATGTTTCATTATCATTTTCACCATCACCACGATCACCATCATTTATTTTAGAGAGAGAAAACATGTCAGTGTGTATCCCTTTTCTTTCTGTTCTCCCATTGTTTCCCATGCAGTTCACTTCCATACACTACTGGTTCTATTACCCAAACGGTTAGGCAGTCCCTGGAAAGCCAGATATTTTGTCTATAGTGTGGCAGAAAGAGACATGTTACACTTCCTCTAGTTCATAAGAAATGCCAGCTCCTTTTCTACTTATGGACCATCATATCCATTGCTCCTTATGTTTAGAAAATTTATCTTTACTTGGCTAAATTTTATTCATATCCATGTATGAGCCATTAGTTCAGTTCATTTCAACTCAGTCGCTCAATTGCGTCTGACTCTGCGATGCCATGGACTGCAGCATGTCATGCCTCCCCGTCCAACACCAACTGCCGGAGCTTGCTCAAACTCATGTCCATCAAATTGGTGATGCTGTCCAAACATTTCATCCTGTCATCCCTTTCTCCTCCTGCCTTCAATCTTTCCCAACATCAGGGTCTTTTCCAATAAGTCAGTACTTCACATCAGGTTGCCAAAGTATTGGAGCCTCAGCTTCAGCATCAGTCCTTCCATTGAATATTCAGAACCAACCTCCATTAGGTTTGACTGGTTTGATCTCCTTGCAATCCAAGGGACTCTCAAGAGTCTTTTCCAACACACAGTTTTAAAAGCATCAAATCTCAGCACTCAGCTTTCTTTATGGTCCAACTCTCACAACCATACATGACTACTGGAAAAACCATAGTTTTGACTAGATGGACCTTTGTCAGCAAAGTAATGTCTCTGCTTTTTAACATACTGTCTAGGATGATCATAGCTTTTCTTCCAAGGAGAACGTGCCTCTTAATTTCATGGCTTCAGTCACCATCTACACTAATTTTGGAGCCCCCCGCAAAAATAAAGTCGGTCACTGTTTCCCTTATTTCCCCCATCTATTTGCCATGAAGTGATGGGACTGGATGCCATGATCTTGATTTTTTTGAATGTTGAGTTTTAAGCCAATGTTTCACTCTCCTCTTTCACTTTCATCAAGAGGCTCTTTAGTTCTTCACTTTCTGCCACAAGGGTGGTGTCATCTGCATATCTGAGGTTATTGATATATCTCCTGGCAATCTGGATTCCAGTTTGTGCTTCATCCAGCTCAGCATTTCACATGATGTACTCTGCATATAGGAGAAGGCAATGGCACCCCACTCCAGTACTCTTGCCTGGAAAATCCCATGGACGGAGGAGCCTGGTAGGCTGCAGTCCATGGGGTCGCTAAGAGCTGGACACGACTGAGCTACTTCACTTTCACTTTCATGCACTGGAGAAGGAAATGGCAAGCCACTCCAGTGTTCTTGCCTGGAGAATCCCAGGCACGGGGGAGCCTGGTGGGTTGCCGTCTATGGAGTCGCACAGTCAGACACGACTGAAGTGACTTAGCACTCTGCATATAAGTTAAATAAGCAGGGTGACAATATACAGCCTTGATGTACTCTTTTCCCAATTTGGAACAGGTCTGTTGTTCCATGTCCAGTTCTAACTGTTGCTTCTTGACCTGCATACAGATTTCTCAGGAGGCAGGCAAGATGGTCTCATATTCTCATCTTTTGAAGAATTTTCTAGTTTGTTGTGATCCACACAATCAAAGACTTTAGCACAGTCAATGAAGTAGACGTACATGTTTTTCTGGAACTCTCTTGCTTTTTTGATGATCCAGCAGATGTTGGCAACTTGATCTCTGGTTCCTCTGCCTTTTCTAAATCCAACTTGAACATCTGGAAGTTCTCAGTTCATGTACTATTGAAGCCTCACTTGGAGAATTTTGAGCATGACTCTGCTAGCGTGTGAGATGAGTGTAATTCTGTGGTAGTTTGAGCATTCTTTGGCATTGCCTTTCTTTGGGATTGGAATGAAAGCTGACCTTTTCCAGTCCTGTGGCTACTGCTGAGATTTCCAAATTTGCTGGCATACTGAGTGCAGCACTTTAACAGAATCATCTTTTAGGATTTGAAATAGCTCAACTGGATTTCCATCACCTCCACTAGTTTTGTTCATAGTGATTCTTCCTAAGGCCCACTTGACTTCACATTCCAAGAAGTCTGGCTCTAGGTGAGTGATCACACCATTATGGTTATCTGGATGATTAAGATCTTTTTTGTATAGTTCTTCTGTATATTCCTGCCACCTCTTCTTAATATCTTCTGCTTCTGTTAGGTCCATACCATTTCTGTCCTTTATGACCATCTTTGCATGAAAATTTCCCTTGGTATTCTAATTTTCTTGAAGCGATCTCTAGTCTTTCCCATTCTATTAGTTTCCTCTATTATTTGCATTGGAGGAAGGCTTTCTTATCTCTCCTTGCTATTCTTTGGAACTCTGCATTCAAATCGGTATATCTTTCTTTTTCGCCTTTGCCTTTAGCTTCGCTTCTTTTCTCAGCTATTTGTAAGGCATCCTCAGACAACCATTTCAATGGTTCAATGCAACTTTTTTGCATTTCTTTTTCTTGGAGATAATCTTGTTCACTGCCTCCTGTACAATGTCACGAACTTCTGACTGTAGTTCTTCAGACACTCTGTCTATCAAATCTAATCTCTTGAATCTATTTGTCACTTCCACTGCATAATCATAAAGGATTTGATTTAGGTCATACCCGAATGATTTAGTGGTTTTCTCTACTTACTTCAAGTTAAGTCTGAATTTGGCAATAAGGGGTCCATGAGCTGAGCTAAAGTCAGCTCCCAGTCTTGTTTTTGCTGACTATCGGATAGAGCTTCTCCATCTTTGGCTGCAAAGAATATAATCAATCTGATTTCGGTGTTGACCATCTGGTGATGTCCATGTTTAGAGTCTTCTCTTGTGTTGTTGGAAGAGGGTGTTTGCTATGACCAGTGTGTTGTCTTGGCAAAACTCTGTTAGTCTTTGCCCTGCTTAATTTTGTACCCCAAGGCCAAACTTGCCTGTAACTCCAGGTATCTCTTGACTTCCTACTTTTGCATTCCAGTCCCCTATAATGAAAAGGACATCTTTTATGACTGTTAGTTCTCAAAGGTCTTGTATGTCTTCATTGAACTGTTCAACTTCAGCTTCTTCAGCATTACCGGTTAGGGCACAGACTTGGATTACTGTAATATTGAATGGTTTGTCTTGGAAACAGAGATCATTCTATCATTTTTGAGATCGCATCCCAAGTACTGCATTTTGGACTCTTTTGTTGACTGTGATGGTCACTCCATTTCTTCTAAGGGATTCTTGCCCACAGTTGTAGATATAATGATCATCTGAATTAAATTCACCCATTCCAGCCCATTTTAGTTCACTGATTCCTTAAACGTTGATGCTCACTCTTGCCACCTCCTATTTGACCACTTCTAATTTACCTCGATTCATGGACCTAATATTCCAGGTTCCTATGCAATATTGTTCTTTACAGCATCAGACTTTACCTCCATCACCAGTCACATCCACAACTGGGCATTGTTTTTGCTTTGGCTCTGTCTCTTCATTTTTTTCTGGAGTTATTTCTCCAGTCTTCTCCAGTAGTATATTGGGAACCTACTGACCTGGAGAGCTTATTTTTCTGTGTCATATCTTTTTGCTTTTTCATATTGCTGTATCCCTAGCATGCAGCATAACACCTAGCAAACAGTAGGTTTTAGAGTGACTATTCTGCAGCATTGTTGTGAGCATTAAATGTTAAAATTCTTGCCACAGTTCAACATACCTTAGGTACCCAGCCCTTCTCTCCTAATACCAGAACTTAGTATGTACTTAGGCACAAGGAATCCTCATTTTCTCAGAGTCATTCTCAGGAATCCTTCCTGTTACCAATTTGGCATCTATTTGTGAAACGCATTCCAACATATAATTCCTTTTATTCACTAACCATAACTTTAGCCTTTTTTGTACTACTCAGTAAAGTATGTGAAAATAGAAATAAATAAGAGCAATTCCATAATTAGGGATACCCTAATTTGTACAAAGTATTATATCTTAGCATGTTATGGATTGAATGTCTGTGTACCTTCCCCTCAAATTTAAAATACTGAAGCCCTAATCCCCAGTGTGATAGTATTTGGAGGTAAGACCTTTGGGAGATTGTGAGGTTTAGATGAGGCCCTGAGGATGGACCTCATAGAAAGAGGACAAAATACCAGAGTTCTCTCTCTCCTGACCACATGAGGACACAGTGAGAAGGCAGCCATCTACAACCCAGGAAGAGAGTTCTCACCAGGAAGTGCATATGCCAGTGCCTCGATTTAGACATCCATCCTCCAGAACTGTGAGAAATAAACTTCTTGTTTAAGCCTTCCAGTCTAAAGTATTTTGTTACAGTAGACTGAGCTAATACAGTATGTATTAGATAGCCTAGCTAAAAACAAACAAACAAACAAAATTCTCACTCTGACTACATGAATTCAAATTACCTCCATTCCAGGTAATCTTTATTGAGACTCGAATTGATGAAACAGGCACCATCTACATTTCTGATCATTGTTGTTAACCAAGAGAACTCTGAAGGGTCCCATGTTGGCACTAAATGATCTAGCCCAAAAGTGACATTGTCACTTCCACTCACAAACTATTGAACAGAATAGTCACATGACCCCATTCATTCAATCACATGGGAGTCCAAATTTCAATATTTTAAGTACTATAGTAAATATAAATATTCTCTAAAAAATGATATATCAATATTGTTATGATCCTGAAAATGCTCTAAATTTTTCCCTTTCTCCCTATACTCCTAAATCAAAACTAACTGTGAATATCAAAATTTTCTGAGCAAAATCTCAAATAAAATCAGTCAAGTAGAATAAAGGAAGGAAGGAGAGAGGGAGAGAAGGAAAGAAGGAGGGAGAATAAAGATAAAAAGAATAATAGAAAGAAGGAGAGAGATGGAAGGAAGCATAGAGAAAATGAGAGAAAGGAAACAGAATGGAAGGAAAAGGTAGGAGGACAAGAAAGGAATAAAAGAGAAAGAAATACTAAGCCAGAAACATAGCCTCATGAAATAACCAATGTTCCTACCTAGATTTTAGGATGACTGGTTCCTAAGAAAATTATCAGAGACATCCAAAATTAATAACTCCATGATATTTAGGATTGCGTCTAAGAAAATTAGAACTCCATGTTCTTTCTAAGAATAGCTCTTGGTGATGACGCACTCAAACTGGATAGTTTCAGATAGTTTAATAAAGGAACTATTAAAAAAGATGTGGGCCAATTTGGAAGGAAATAAACAGTAGTGCAAAACCCTGGGGCCGGCAATAGTAAAATCATTTAACTCCCCTAGGCATGAACGGACAAGAAGAGGGAACAGCTAACCACAAGAAGATATCACCTCACACCTGTCAGAATGCCTGTCATCAAAAAGTCTGCAAATAACAAATGTTTGCAAGGATATGGAAAAAAGAGAACCCTCACACAATGTAGGTAGGAATGTGAAGTGGAACACCCACTGTAGAAAAGAGTAATTGAAGTTCTTCAAAAAACTAAAAATAGAACTACCATATGATCCAGCAATTCCACTCATGGGTATACACCCAGAAAATAATGAAAACAATAATTTGAAAGGATTCATGCACCCCAATTTTCAGAGCAGCACTATTTATAATAGCCAAGACATGGAAGCAACCCAAGTTCCCATAAACAGGCAACTAGATTAAGAATATATGCCTACAATGGAATATTACTCAGCCAGAAAAAGGATGAAATACTGACATTTGCAACAACATGGATGGACCTAGAGAATGTTACATTTAGTCAAATAAATTAGACAAAGAAAGACAAATACTGTATGATGTCACTCATATGTGAAATCTAAAAAATAATACAAGTGAATGTATATGCAAAACAGAAACAGCCCCACAGATATGGAAAACAAACTTGTAGTTATCAAAGGGGAAAGGGAAGGAGGGAGCAATAAACTAAAGGTATGAGATTTACAGTTTCAAATTACAATGTGTAAAATAGATATACAACAAGGATATATTGTATAGTGTAAGAAATTATGCCCTTTATCTGGTAATCACCTATAATGCAGTTTAATCTGAAAAAAAATACTGAATCACTATGCACTATACCTGAAACTAATATTGCATTTTAAAATCAACTATACTATAATTTAAAAAAAGAGGGGGGGACATATAAACAGACCTGGAATGAATAGCATTAGAGGGATGCCCTTTATGAAAGCCGTGGCCTTTAATTAAGGAATGCTGCAACTTCCAGTGATGCAGCAAGAAGGAATCAGGATGAATATCTTTATCCTCATCCCATAAACCAATCGCCAGCAGATAATCCTACTGTCTGATTTATAGCCAGAATACAAGGGAGTCTGCTGAGACAGTCCATGTAGCTCAACCTGATAGAAGAAAATATATGGGGTGGGAAAATGACAAGAGGGGCACCCAAGTGATATGCTCAGCTTGTAAATTGTAGTTGTACCTCAATTATCAAAAAATAGAGTAGTCCCTTCAATTCTCAAAGCTCATTGTCAAGCATTCATTTGGTGTGAAAACCTGATGCTACATCAGTCTCCAAAACATTTCTTTTAGAACAACATGCTTCCTTTCAGAAATCAACCTTGATTTTATAGCACTGCCTCTTGAGATAAACCTCAGTTTTCTAGGTTCATTTGAGATGATGATGTTGCGATCTTTAGTGATAGGCAGTGATGTTTTGCCAATAATACTACTAAAGAAAGGCAAACGTTCCATTGATTCCTTCTCTTTGCCAATAACAGAGGAAAAGAAGTTTGTCAACACTCAACAGAAAAGCTGGATCTGTGTAGATTTGGCCTGCTGATTGGGTCTAGTAGGCTTAAAGGCATAAGCCAAGCTAGGGAGCCGAGTCAGTCCAAAACTAACTCAATATAAATAGGGTTAACAGTGGTTGGAAGGGATTTAGTGCCAGGATATCACTTCAGAAATGGATAAATTTCAAAGAATCTCTGCACAGATTTATATACTTTAGCCTCTTTCTCAATAAAAAGTAGTTTTCAATGCTGGGGGAAGTTAGCTGAAGTCCTTTGAGTTAAAGACAATTCCTTCAAATTGTTGGGAAGAAAAGATGGAAAATTTTAAGACTAAGTGGTATTAACCTTGCTTTCTTGTATCCCAGTTGCCTTCCATGTTGCTAGTTCGAACCCATATTTTTTAATCAAGAAATAGATGCATACAGATCTGACAGATGCTCAGAGCATACCAATTAGGAAGAATGGTATGCTGATAAGCCCATGTGGAAATATACAACGATGCCATCACTTTGCTTTTCTAAGAAGACAGAAAATGTTTAGCATTTTAGGATAGCTGAGACAGAAATGTGGAGAACAAAAATTTATACACGTATGTCAATATATAGCACCGATTTTGAGTCCTAGGTACATATTAGAATCACCAGAAAAGGTTTTAAAATGCCCACATCATAGCTTATCCTCCATAGATTTTGAACTAAATGGTCAAATGTAGGATCAGGCACCGGTATTTTAAAAATATTTCCAGGTGTTGCTAAAGACATTCAAGTTTGCAAACTTTTACATGCAGGCATGGGATTCTGTCAAGTTTATTAGAACTTTCTTTAGGTATATGTTAGGAAGGCAAAGAAAATGCCATGACTATTCAGTAAGCAAGAGTTCACGTCAAGACTTCAAAAAATATTTTAAGGAGGGGAATGCTAAGGAATTTTCATAGTGATTTGTAGAAGCCATAGGATAATGTTTAAGAGCATGAACTTCAGAATTAGAAAAACTTGACTTTGAACTTTATCTCTGTGATGTACTAGCTCTGTGATTTGAGAAAATGTCCACATCTGTAAAAATTGATATAATAATATCTACCTTGTGGAATATCTGTGAGGTTGTGTGTGTTAAATGTGAGTCAATTATGTAAACCACTGTCACATAGCTTTTGTTCAGTAATTAACATATTCTTCTCATAGTCAACCATACCTCAAGCCCAGTTCCTTTACAGAGATACCTGTGCAATCCTGATAGCTACCTAAAAGCAAAAACAAAACAAAAATTCCTAAAATAAGCAAAGTTTATCAATAGAACTAAGATGTATAATTTGTGGTATGAACAGAAAATTACAGCTGAAATCAAGCTATCATTTTCATGATGCACTCATTTATTCAAAAGCAAGTTTAGTCATCAGCTTACATATTCGTAAAATACACCATTTTGGTCTAGACTGAATTGTATATGGAGAAAAGATATTAAAAGATTTCATTTCAATCCTGAGGTGCTAAAATAAGCCCATCGTAAAAGAAATTCAAGAGAAATATAAACCACATAATGTATCAAAAGATCATCCCTGATCCGATTTTCACTTGAGAAGTAGTTCAAAAAACACTAAAGGATAACTTTTTCCAAAGAAAAAAAATCATGTTATAACCCTCCTCCCACAAACTAAATCCAAGGAAGCTGGGTCAAAATTTATTAAAACGGAGCCACAAGGAGATGGTTGCATAGAACTTAAGCTCTACACATTGAACAAAGCATTTTTGTTATGTCAATAAAAGATCTCCTTGGCCATCGACTTTCAAAATTACAACCAGAGTGGGAGGCACCTTACCCATTTCTCCAGCCTCTAAAAATATTTCCTTTCAGAACAGTCTGTCTGTAAGACAGATCTGTTTGCTTCAGCTCCCCCCTGCTCTACGCCTCACGTGGGAGTACTTGCAAATAGAGCGCCTGGAGGGATCAACACAGTTTTCTAAAGCAAACATAACACAAGTGCTATTCATGGGTTACACACTCCACAGCTGTAAAACGAAATGTGTAGGAGCAGCCCCTAATGGCATTCAAATCATGTACTAACAGTTCTCAAGTGTCAGGTGTTTTTCATTTTCTACTAGGGGAAGAGATATTCACGTGCTGATTTCCTACACTGAACAGCTTTGTAACCCCTGCAGAGTGAAGGCGCACTGTGTTTCTGAGTCTCTATTATGTCAGATGAATGCCACAGTTAGAGGCCAGAAAGGACATGTGATCCCAGTTTAGATTCTTTTTTCTTCCAGCCATCTCTCAGCATTTCAGCCGCATGAATTTTGTGTGTATGCATGGAAGAAAACTCATAGAGCATGTATCAATGTTAAATTTCACATAAAAGACTATGGCCACATATTTTTCTATCTGGGTATAATTTAATACTTCTGTACACACTTTGATCTTATTCAAGGTTTGAATTTTCAAAATGGCCTCTTGCGGTGCCCCAGTTGGCTGCCTGTCAAACCCAAGCATCAAGCTCACTCTAAATAGTATGGGTTCTCATTGGAACAATGAGGTTCACATTATACATGCTGAGGGAATTAAGATACACTTTATTTATTTAAATCTTTTTTTTAAAACTTTAAATGTGACTTTGTCGTAGTCTATAACAGAGAATATTACAACCTATTAAAGGCACACTTATTATAAATGTATCAATAATTTCAACTTAGAGTAAAAGAGTATGTGTGAAACTAGTGTCGGATATTCACCATTATAATCTAAATATTTGGGATTCTGTGAAATCTAAAACATATTTTACCAAACACTTTTCCCATCACACTTCAAGTTGTGTATTTCAAAGCTATTCAGTCCATTTATTCCAAATTCATTTATATTAACCTTATTAGGGCAGTGCTTTGTACACTAAAAATCTTGACATGCCAGAAGACTTATGGTCTCTTTAAAGCCATTTATCTTAATTTCAAAAGGCGACTGGAACTCTAGGCTAAAAAAGTTTCCTTCCATGTTTAATTTTAAATGTCTCCTTTAAGAAGAAATGGACAAAGTCATTTGTTGTCTGAACATAACATGTGGGTATATATGTGCCACTTTGTATTCGATTAAACACATATGAAAGAAAGCATTTCACAGGATTTTGGAAAATGGCTGAGTCAAGCACATGAGAAATAGTTACATAGGGGTGCTCTGTCCACAATTTTAGTTAAAAATTATGTATTTAGATGGTAATAAGAACATGCTCTCCAGGGTAAATTAAGCCCTTGTGTGGTGATTTTTTTTTTCCCTTTTCTTTTCTGTAACCAATGTCATTGTCTTCCTGTCCTTGTTCTCTAAGCTCAAGCAAGCTGGGTCCTTGAGGAAGAGCCTGGAGATACATGTACCAAAAGACCAACAACTCTGCAAATGATAGTACATAATACTAGCTGCAGTCAGAGAGACTGTAAAATCTAAACTGGAGAAAAAATAATATGCAATCTTGTTTAGCTGTCTTCATACATCTAAGATCTATATTCTTGGTTGTAAAGAGAGAAATAGTGAATTTGGTGGGGACTGACATAGAATACACCTGACATTTTAATAATAACATGGACCTCAGTTCAGAGACATACTGAGGGGTCTTCCTCAGTGCTCTGTCCCCTCTCTAGGCCTGCTCACTACTGGCCCTCAAGAATGTAGACGATACATGATATAGTAGACTCTCCCGGTCCTGCCCCCTTTGGCTAGTGAATAAGCTTCCCAGAACTATTTCTTCATATTTAAGGATAATTAAGATACTTACCTATATTTGCCACAAGGTTGTAAAAATTGGCATGGTGTATGCAATGTACTTTTACCACAAAATAGTTGAAAAAGTAAATGAATGTTATTTTAAGAATTAAGTAAGTCTGCCTTTTGACAGCTATACCATATACTATCACAGAATAGCTCAGAGGGGAGATAATGAGTCACCCTAAAGATACACCCGGAGAAGGCAATGGCACCCCACTCCAGTACTCTTGCCTGGAAAATCCCATGGACGGAGGAGCCTGGTAGGCTGCAGTCCATGGGGTCGCTAAGAGTCAGACATGACTGAGCCACTTCACTTTCTCTTTTCACTTTCATGCATTGGAGAAGGAAATGGCAACCCACTCCAGTGTTCTTGCCTGGAGAATCCCAGGGACGGTGGAGCCTGGTGGGCTGCCGTCTATGGGGTCACACAGAGTCAGACACGACTGAAGTGACTTAGCATAGCATAGCAAAGATACACCAGAGTAACTTTAATAATGACAGTGACTTATTGAATAAAACAATGTATTAATCATAAGGAAGACTGGTCAGAAGTGTACAGTGGTCAAAAGGAATGCATTTTATTCTGCAGAAATTTCTCATGAGGAAACCTGGCTAGGAAAGCAGTAAGACTGCCATGCACCCCCTTCTCTTGGAGCAAGGGAGGAGAGGAGGTGAGTCAGTGGGGCTCTTGGATCTTCAGGTCTTCAAAGAGTTCTAGTCAAGATTTGCTTGTACTATGTGTACTACGATACACATTTCCATGTATTCATAAATTACCTTTTTAAAACATTCTGCAATCATTTCCATCACTATCATGAATAATTTCCAACACTACCACAACCATCACCAAAATTCTCAAAGTGCTTACCAAAGAGAACTACTGATTTGAAAGTCTTACTAGGACTGTGATGTAATTATAGAACTAGATAACATATTAAAGGTAATATAACTGGGTTTCAATAATGAGGGACTGCTTTGGGGAATAAGAAGTTAAAATTAAGGGAGCTAAAAGTCCTTGATTTCCCTATTTCACTTAACCTGAATAGTATATTTAAATATATATTGGAATTTGTGTAGGACTGTATTTTATACATTGGTTTCCTGTATACTTGTGGCAGATTCATTTTGATGTATGGCAAAAGCAATACAATATTGTAAAGTTAAGCAAAATAAAATTAAAAAAAAAAAAAGTTTAAAAACCATCAACCTAGTCCTGCTTTTCATGTTACAGATGCATCAGATCAGATCAGTCGCTCAGTCATGTCCAACTCTTTGCAACCCCATGAACTGAAGCACGCCAGGCCTCCCTGTCCATCACCAACTCCTGGAGGTCACTCAGACTCACATCCATCGAGTCAGTGATGCCATCCAGCCATCTTATCCTCTGTCATCCCCTTCTCCTCCTGCCCCCAATCCCTCCCAGCATCAGAGTCTTCTCCAATGAGTCAACTCTTCGCATGAGGTGGCCAAAATACTGGAGTTTCAGCTTTAGCATCATTCCTTCCAAAGAAATCCCAGGGCTGATCTCCTTCAGAATGGACTGGTTGGATCTCCTTGCAGTCCAAGGGACTCTCAAGAGTCTTCTCCAACACCACAGTTCAAAAGCATCAATTCTTCGGCGCTCAGCCTTCTTCACAGTACAGATGCATAAACTGATGCAAAAGGTGAGTTGGTATCTCCAAATTGCCACAGTAAGTGGCAGACATGATACAACCCAATTCTCACACATTGAATTCAATTGTCCTTTATCTTTACCACAGCATCTCTTCAACTCTTCTTTCCATATAAGAGCGAGTATCCACATTTTTCTTGGTAGCATTGAAGTTATTCTTCCAGGGACACAAGCTTAGAGCCTAAACTTCAATTCACTAATCAAAGTTCTTAACATTTCTTACCAGTTTATTTTTACCCTAAAGGTAAGATATGGATTAAACAAAGAGCAACAAAAGACTCTGTATGGTAGATCTCTATGAGCTATCATTACTTCTCTAGCCTCTTTACATCCCTCAGACCCAGATAAGAAAAAAGCAAGGGTATTCAAGAAGCAAAATTATATTTTCTGCTTCTCTGGGACTTACTTGATGCTTATCAAGGAAGGAATCTTTTGCTGAAGGTGGGTAGGGAGGGCATGTCCAAGAAACTTTAGACTCATAGTTCAAAGATGACCACACAAAGCACGTATTTAGTTAATTAGGAGGTTTATGGAAGGAGTAAGATCAAAAGATCATCAAAATTTTATCCTATTGGAACCAGATGTCAAACTTTCTACCCAGGTTGGAGGTCTTATTCCATACATATCTACCAAGCCCTCTCCTACCTGTCTTCTCCTTTCTTTGATTTCCATGTCTTAACAGATAATTCTTATGTGCACTATAGATTCTCTTTGGGTACCATCTCAATCTCCAATTTTGTTTCAAACTCCCACACATCTAACTAGTGACATACCTCTCTAGCTTAAATATTTCAGACATAAGTATGTTTTCTTTTCTTATGTACATATATTCTGATCACTAGAGAGAACGTCCTACTTTATCTCCTCTGCCTACTTTATCTCCTCTAATTATCCGTGTTAATAACAAATATCTCCACAGTGTCCCTAAAAGAGTGATGAAGCACTTCATAACGTTATGCATGCTTGCAGGTAGGAGGTGAAGGGGAACTCTGACAGGAAAGTGTCTCTTCCCAAATGCCTCGCCATGTTTCACATTTCATTCTTTAATCATACCCAGCCAGTTCACTCTGCATCTCCATGACAGAGGCTCTCTCAAAGGCTTCTTTTCTTTCCATGCCATGACAACCCCTCTCAACCAGAATGTATTGTAGCACAACACAGCTCTGCGACAGCTCCCTGCTTCCTGTGCTCCACTTTGCTCTTCTAACATTTCCTAAATGCCACCGTCATTTTTCGGTAGCTAAATCTGACCAATCTTCCAGGCCACACACAGGAATTACCTCCTTCCCAAAGGCTTCATTCTCCCTACAAGTAACTGCTTGTTCTCTTGGATGCCCTCAGAAACTCTTTTCTTATTTTCTGGAACTTATGGGGAGTTGAATGGAGCTATCTTCCTGGAAAAAGCCTCCCCAATAGACATTGCCTACATCTAGGACTTAGTCTTTATTATGGGTTGAGCTGTGCCCACCCCCACTCATATTTTGAAGTTCTAACTTCCAGCTGCTCAGAACTACCCTTATTTGAAAATTGGTCTTTGCAGACGAAATTTAGTTAAGTTGAGGTAATTGGGGTGCATCCAACTTCATTCTGACTGGTGTCTTCATAAAAAGGAGGAATCTGGACACAAAGACAGAGATGATATGAAAAAAATACAAGAAGGCAGTTATCTACAGGCCAAGGGGAGAGGCCTGGGACAGATTCTTCTTATACACCCCTTGGAAGGAACCAACCTGGCCAACATTTTGTTTTAAAAGTTTAGCATCTAAAACCAAAAGACAGTAAACTCCTACTTTTAAAATCATCCAGTCTGTGATACTTTGTTGCGGCAACCCTAGCAAACTAATACAGCTCTTCTCCTTTTAGGCTCAGAAACCACATCCTTCAGAATCTTTATACATTCAGACTCAGAGATGCTGACTCACATTTTAAAGAAGCAATACAAGAGACTGATGTATAAAGCCAAAATGATAAATCACGAATTACACTAATAACTAAACCTGCTGATGGTATCACACACTTTTGTTCTCTGGCCAGCACATTCTCTTTGAGGATTCACACCATTTGGAAAGCCTAATTACAATCACTGAATGGTACAGTGAGCACGAACTCATAACAAATGAAATAAGAAACAGGATTCACACTCACTGCATGTACTCAAATGATATGTTTGCTGGTGGGACAAATCAAGTGAAGTCTTTGGAGTACATTATCTTTGTCTTTACCCAGTGTTACAAAGAGTATAATAGCTGTCAATATAGGAAGCACTGTTTGGCTTTACATCTTGCATTTATTTTTCCTTTTCTCTTTCCTAATTTTATCCGGGGGTCTGGGCCCGGCCCCACAGCAGGATAGTAGCCCTGCCATCTTCCTCTTCAGTGATAAATTCAATAATCCAATCTGAAGTCAATCCACACATGGGCCTTCCTAGGTTCCCTAGGAAACTGATTTTTCAAGTTCAGATTCCTGTTTCTTACTATTAAAAGCATCCTAATTGCTAAAGAACATCCTTTTTCTATGCTTCCTAGAATACTTTTAATTCATACTTTCTTTCTTTGGTTTGCTAACATCACTAACCTTTATTAGGTTAGGAGACCCTTCATTTGATGGTGACTTTGCTCATCTTTTATCTCCTGTGTTCTGTGGGGATTTAGAGTTGCAATACCACTAGGAAAATTGATATATGGGAGAAATAGTTCTGGGAATTCAAAGCAAGCAAGTCATTGCACACATGGATTAAGAATTCTAAGTAGAAGACGTGTGAAAATACAAAAACTCATAAAACCAGATCCTAGATTGTAATCTATGATATGGAGAAAATAAGCAGGGTGCTGGCATAAAGAACAAGGATAGATACTTTCTAGGGAGAGTGGTCATAAAAGCCTCTTGCATTAACTTTAAGCTAACATCTTAAATTTATAGGACTCACTTCAGTGTGGCCCCCAGGTGCCACTCTCAGAACTTTTGCATTTTCCTGTGCATTATTTATGTGATTTGCAGGATATTTGTCATTACTTTAGACTATTATTTAGATACATATCTGGATTATGAACTCACCTATTCATTTCAATGTTGGACTTCCCTGATAGCTCACCTGGTAAAGGATCTGCGGGCAATGCAGGAGACACCAGTTCAATTCCTGGGTTGGGAAGATCCCCTGGAGAAGGGAAAGGCTACCTACTCCAGTATTCTGGCCTGGAGAATTCCATGGACTATATAGTCCATGGGGTCGCAAAGAGTCAGACATGACTGAGCAACTTTCACTTCACTTCATTCATTTCAATGTTTGAGGAATTCCTCTTCTTATGAAATTGGCAGTGGCTACTACACATATTGAACACAAAATTTTAGAAATACACCTTCTCAACCTCCTGTGCAGTTCTGGCAGGTGCCCCAGGATCCAGGCATGAGAGGCACACACAGACCTGGAAGCGAGGGCAACTTCTCTCAAGTATTGGAACCTGCTACAGTGTCACAGTGAAGGATTCTTGAGCCCTATAGCGAGGTATTAAGTGAAGCATCCAGTCCTGTTTCAAAGAAGTGGTTTATACAGCAAGGATTTCTGTGCTGTCCAGGGCACTATTTCCAGCTATTTAACATTCATTCTAGTTCTTCAATCCCATCAAGATTTCTTTGAATTCCACAATATCCTTTTAGAGGACTTCTTTTCTATTTAAAAGTTGGATTCTATTGCTTGCTGTTAAGAGCCCTGACTGATACTTATGTCTTATGTCACATAGCTTAGGATAATCACATCAATTTCATAAGAGCACTGCTTGAATTGGATTTTTTAAATATTATTTATCAAGTCATCATATCGCCTAATATACTCTAGTTGTTCAATGCATATGGAATAAAACATTCTTTGGATTTTAGTTTCCCTTTTAACAGGAGGGATAAAATATAGAATATGCTGACTGCATATTCTTTATCTTATAAATATAGCTTTAATTACTTCAGGTGTATATCACAGAGTTAAGCAGAATTATCTTCAAATAAGCCTTCTTTTCTTCTTTCCTAAAATCACATTTGGCAATGCATATTGGTCTCCTTAAGAAAACTATTGATATGTGAGTGTCTGAGTAAGAAATCTCTCTTGAATTCTTAAGTTCCCAGTATGGAAAATTTTGAGCCACTATCTTATATTATCTGATGATAGATATGTACCATTCCTTCTTTCTTTAGCTTAGATGGAAGAGAGCTGCAAATGGTGCCAAGAAAATAGTAACCCACGGTATAGAAAGCTCACAAAATAGCATTTTTGACTTAAGAGTGCAGAATCTAACTTTTAATTTAGAATCATTAATGACTTAAGCTATATAACACTAACATGGCTACTTCAAAGAGAGAGGATCTCTAGGTAACAAGTGCCCATTTGAGGGGACAACACATGCAAGCACCTGATATACATATATTTTCTCAGTTCTCACTACAGTCATCTATTTATATTTGACTACTGAATAAACGGGCTTCCCTGGTGGTGCTAGTGGTAAAGAACCTGCCTGCCATTGCAGGAGACATAAGAGATGTGGGTTCAATCCCTGGGTCAGGAAGATCCCCTGGAGGAGGAAATGGCAATCCACTCCAGTATTCTTGCCTGGAAAATCCCATAGACAGAGGAACTTGGTGGGCTGTAGTCCAGAGCATCACAAAGAGTCGGACATGACTGAAGCAACTTAGCATGCGTGCACTGAATAAACCGTTTCAGAAAAGCTGGGGATCGTGCCTAAAGTTACAGAAGGTTGTTGCTCAAGGATTTGAAAATGAATCCATCTTAATCCATTTTCCTCTACCATACACTCACCTTAGGTCATTAGTAGGTAAAACTGGCCTTCCTTTCACTAAAGTCCTTTCCTTCATAGATATGAAAATAAAGCTAAGAAGTCCAGAACCCTATCTCTCTCTTAGAATGATGCAATATATATGGAAGAGAAAATAATGAATAGTTTACTTGAACATGATTACTGTTTTTATCATTTTAGTGATCAAATTAATTACAAAGCTGCTATTCCTATTTAGTTGTTTTTTAGCACCTAGCACAGTCTTCCATCATAAGTTCCTGATAAGAAAGTAATTGGGTACTATAATCCACTAAAGTACAAACAATATTACTTTACAATCCTTAGACTAAACAACTGTAAAAAATAAATATTACAATTATGCACAAAGTAAAATTAATTAATAGGCAAATGTGGCAGAAGAGGCCCAGGTACTTGAAGTCAATTCAGAAGTAAACAAAAGCAAGTTACATATTATATTTAATGATATTGGGTGATATTAACAGAAATTAAAATTTTAATATAGTAAGTAAAAATTTATACTAATTTAGAGACCAAATCTCAGGATTAATTGATTATATCAGAATGTAATTTATCCATGTTTAAAAGGATTTGGAAAACCTGGAGAGTCCAGAGAAGGAAACCAGAATGATTAAATATTGAAAATATTTAGAGGAGTTGCTTGTATATTTTTGAGATTAGTTGTTTGTCTGTTGCTTCATTTGCTATTATTTTCTCCCATTCTGAAGGCTGTCTTTTCATCTTGCTTATAGTTTCCTTTGTTGTGCAGAAGCTTTTAAGTTTAATTAGGTCCCATTTGTTTATTTTTGATTTTATTTCCAATATTGTGGGAGGTGGGTCATAGAGGATCCTGCTGTGATATATGTCAGAGAGTGTTTTGCCTATGTTTTCCTCTAGGAGTTTTATAGTTTCTGGTCTTAAATTTAGATCTTTAATCCATTTTGAGTTTATTTTTGTATATGGTGTTAGAAAGTGCTCTAGTTTCATTCTTTTACAAGTATTTGACCAGTTTTCCCAGCACTACTTGTTAAAGAGATTGTCTTTAATCCATTGTATATTCTTGCCTCCTTTGTCAAAGATAAGGTGTCCATATGTGCATGGATTTATCTCTGGGCTTTCTATTTTGTTTCATTGACCTATATTTCTGTCTTTGTGCCAGTACCATACTGTCTTGATGACTGTGGCTTTGTAGTAGAGCCTGAAGTCAGGCAGGTTGATTCCTCCAGTTCCATTCTTCTTTCTCAAGATAGTTTTGGCTATTCGAGGTTTTTTGTATTTCCATATTTCTCCAAAGAAGACATACAGATGGCTAACAAACATGAATGATGCTCAACATCACTCATTATCAGAGAAATGGAAATCAAAACCACTATGAGGTACCATTTCACGCCAGTCAGAATGGCTGTGATCCAAAAGTCTATAAGCAATAAATGCTGGAGAGGGTGTGGAGAAAAGGGAACCCTCTTACACTCTTGGTGGGAATGCAAACTAGTACAGCCACTATGGAGAACAGTATGGAGATTCCTCAAAAAACTGGGAATAGAACTGCCTTATGATCCAGCAATCCCACTGCTGGGCATACACACTGAGAAAACCAGAATTGAAAGAGACACGTGTACCCCAATGTTCGTCGTAGCACTGTTTATAATAGCCAGGACATGGAAGCAACCTAGATGTCCATCAGCAGATGAATGGATAAGAAAGCTGTGGTATATATACACAATGCAGTATTACCCAGCCATTAAAAAGAATACATTTGAATCAGTTCTAATGAGGTGGATGAAACTGGAGCCTATTATACAGAGTGAAGTAAGCCAGAAAGAAAACACCAATACAGTATACTAACACATATATATGGAATTTAGAAAGATGGTAACAATAATCCTGTATACAAGACAGCAAAAGAGACACAGATGTATAGAACAGTCTTTTGGACTCTGGGAGAGGGAGAGCGTGGGATGATTTGGGAGAATGGCATTGAAATAAGTATAATATCATATATGAAACGAGTCGCCAATCCAGGTTCGATGCCTGATACCGGATGCCTGGGGCTGGTGCACTGGGACGACCCAGAGGGATGGTATGGGGAGGGAGGAGGGAGGAGGGTTCAGGATAGGGAACACATGTATACCTGTGGCAGATTCATTTTGATATATGGCAAAACCAATTCAATACTGTAAAGTTAAATAAAATAAAAATAAAATTAAAAAAAAATATTCAGAGGAGATGAAGTTGGCTCTCCAAGGAAAGTCAGCTGTGCAATGGCTTAGTGAGTAACTTCAGTCAGAGAATCTTTACTAAGTGGCAGGTGCCAGTCTCTTCAGAGCACCTGACTTGAACAGCAGGAAGTGAGACCTTGGCTAATGACAAAGGAAACCCCTCTTCACAGAGGTTTCCCTCGTGACTTTTGCCAGACAGTCCCCCCAAAAGTCATCATTAGATCACTTTGCCTATTATTAAATTTCATATAACTAGAATTACACACATCAAGCCTGTCATGAAATGTGATTTTCTTTCTTCTGGAGTATCCTATTCTACAACATAGAGTTCCAAACAAAGCATTTATAGTATGAGGAAGACCTGATTACAGCTGGAGTTGCGGTCAAAAGCCTGAAAATCAGGGTACCATGCAGACCCCAAGAGCTCATTGTGTCATGGTCTGCAGGATGACGACCACTCTTGGTTCTAAGCAACTGACAGCAAAATCAGAACATGGCTTTCACAGCCTCACTGTAGGGTTCAAGTTCTACCTCTTTTTCTCTGTAGCTGTGTGACACTGGGCAATATCTTTTCTCTTTGCCCCTCTAATTCCTCTCTTTACCCTTCTCCCTATTCTCTTCTCCCTGAGAAACTGACCTTTTTGCAAGATGTGTGCTCAGACTTGGCATTGGGTTCAGCCAGTAGAGGACCTCAGGAGGACTGCAGGTTGTAGGAAGACAGTAGAGTCAGGGTATTTATTCTCCTTCTGCATCCCCTTCCTAAAGTAGGTACTGTCTTAGCTGACCGTCTCTACTGAAATCATGAAGTCATTTTCAAGACACCTTCTCTGCCTGTTCCTTTGTTTTGTGATAGCTTCTCCTCAGTTATTTCAGTCCCAGGCTACTGCCCTTTCCTTAGTAATGCCCCCAACACTCCCTTCTTATCTTTGTAACTATTTTGTATTTAAAATAAAAAGAAAAATGAATGATAACAAGAAAAAGTAATTTGAGTTATTATTAAATTATTCCAATTTGAGTGTGTTATCTGTGTCTAATTCCGTCACATGAAAAGTTTTCATTTCCTATTTTACTCTATGAACATGAAATGTACACATGGTGCTTAAATCAGTATTGGTGGGAAGTAAATATTCAATAAGCGTTAGTCCTTTTGGTGGAGGAAGACTGAAGAATGTGCTGTTGGCTTCGACTTGGTTCCCATTTCAAAGCAATGGGTCTTACCCATCTGATGTCATCCCTCAGGCAGAGCTATACTTCTATTGCTGGTCTGGATATAGTTTCTTTTGATGGGGTAAGAGAGAGAGAGACTCCTATCCCCAATACCATGCTCAGTTATAGCTAACTAAGGCCAATGTAGACCCTATCTTCATTCTTATGTACAATGAGTTCTTCCAAAGATACTCACTGTGCTGGCATAATGAGTCCAAGAAGCCCTCCAGCATCAGCTACATGACGTGTCTTTAAACACCTGTGTCAAGTCCAGCTAGTAACACTGACTCCAGACTGTTAGCAAACTATTCATTTACCATGGCTGGCATAACAAAGTTCCACAGACTGGAGGACTTAAACTGGGAAATCGGTGCCTTATATTTATACAATAAACGGACCACTCTTGGTACTGAGAGGTCTTCTAAGGCTGTCTGTGGTTGTATGTAAAAATGGAATAGACAAACTAGCAAGTCATATATATATACACACACATATGTTTCCTTCAACAGTTAGAACTGTACATGAAACAATGGACTGGTTCCAAATTGGGAAAAGAGTATGTCAAGGCTGTATATCGCCACCCTGCTTATTTAACTTATATGCAGAGTACATCATGGGAAATGCCAGGCTGGATGAAGTACAAGCTGGAATCAAGATTCCCAGGAGAAAAATCAATAACCTCAGATATGCAGATGACACCACTCTTATGGGACAAAGCGAAGAAGAACTAAAGGTGAAGAGGAGAGTGAAAAAGTTGGCTTAAACTCAACATTCTAAAAAGTAAGATCATTGCATCCAGTCCCATCACATCATGGCAAATAGATGGGGAAACAATGGAAATAGTGACAGAGTTGATTTTCTTGCGCTCCAAAATCACTGTGGATGGTGTCTGCAGCCATGAAATTAAAAGACACTTACTTCTTAGAAGAAAAGCTATGACCAAGCTAGACAGCATATTAAAAAGCAGAGACATTACTTTGCCAGCAAAGGTCTATATAGTCAAAGCTATGGTTTTTCCAGTAGTCATGTATGGATGTGAGAGATGGACCATAAAGAAGGCTGAGTGCCAAAGAATTGATGCTTCTGAACTGTGGTGTTGGAGAATACTCTTGAGAGTCCCTTGGACTGCAAAGAAATCAAACTAGTCAATCCTAAAGGAAGTCAATCCTGAATCTTCATTGGAAGGACTGATGCCAAAGCTGAAGCTCCAACACTTTGGCCACCTGATGCAAAAATTGATTCATTGGAAAAGATCCCGATGGTGGAAAAGATTGAGGTAGGAGGAAAAGGGGACGACAGAGGATGAGATGGTTGGATAACATCACCAACTCAATGGACATGAGTTTGAGCAAGCTCCGGGAGATGGTGAAGGACAGGGAAGCCTGGCATGCTGCAGTCCAAGAGGTCTCAAAGAGTCGGGCAAGACTGAGCAACTGAACAACAATTTCCTTCAACAATCACCTCACTCCACTACAAAGATCAATTAAATACTGAAGCTAGCTACAAACTGTGGAATCACCACCCCCATCAACTATTTTCAAATGTAATAAAAATTCATTCCTCTTCGACTGTTAACTATTGATATGTCTAGAAGCAGGAATCTGAACCAGGTGACCTCTTGAGAAGACTTTGTCATCAAATTATGTCAAGGATTAAATGGCTAGCAGCCTGGAGGAATTTAAAATAAGTCCAACTCTAATCCTTAGGATGACATAGAGCCAGGTATGACTGTATTAATCAGCATGTGGCAAAAATGCTTATGCCTGCTAATGAGATGACAGTAGCTATGTTGAGCAAACTGTCATGGTGAAAGCATCCCTGCCTGGCTCCTATGCCCTTGGGCACTTTTCCAGTCACCAGGTAAACAGCAGCGGCTGAGCAGGACAGGCTTTAGACATGGAATTCATGAGCATAAAATCTCTCTTAGACTATTATTTCTACTCATTGAAACATTAATCCTGACAAACATACTAAAGGGGGAAATTCTAGTCTATACCAAAATAACATTAAAAAATAAGGAACAGATTTTGTTGCCACATAAGGACTCCCTTACAATAGTCAAGAGAAAAAAATAATGCTCAAGCCACCCTTTCCTGTGGTGGTTTCGTAACTTACAAAGCTTGGGCTGAGAGCTTAAAAATATTGCATATTAAATCTTGCTAAACATTAGGAATAATGTAATGGAAACAGAAGGCTATATTTTATATCTGCAATTTCCTTTCATAGGATACTGTCATCATTTTAGGGAGAAAGGGCAGAATAATCCTATAATGAAACTTACTTATTACATCATTTTATTTTCATAACAACCTTGTTCTCATTGCATTTTACACAAATGAGCACTAAATAAAATGCTAGTTAAAATATGTATTTGCTTTAATATGTAAACAGATGAAACATTCAATTCAATGAAGTAGGATGGAGCATTAACCTTTAGGGAGCAAGGGTTGCTGACTAAGGATTGATGGAGTGATTCTATGTTTTATCAAATCACTTAAGTCAAAATGGAGTGTAAGTTAATTGGCTATTTCAAAGCACTGTAAAGACAGTTTCATGGTTTAAAAAGCATCCGTTTCCATTACCATCAATGCACTAAGTGTAAAACCATTTTATGCTATTCCTACATGCTTTTATAGTATAGAAAGGAAAATGCATTATATTATGTTAAGGTACATGGATTTTTTTCAACATTTCCTCTTTGTGAAAACTTATAACTTATGGTAAATAGTCCTCCCCCAATAGCTCTAATGAATCAGATAAAATAATGCTGCTCTACTTTAATAATAGGGAAAATTTATATGAAAAATACAAAATGTCAAAATTGCACTTGTGCATATACAAGAAAAACATAAAGAAAAATCATTTAACATATGTAAGAGAGAAGGCAAGTGATTTCTTTTATTACCATCATTTTTAGAATTCATCAAATAAGTAATATCAATAAGAAAAAAAACGTACAGCACAAAAGGGCTTACAGTAAGAGTTAATTCTCTTTCCCACACTTTTGCAGATACTCAGCCTTTCTCACTACAGTCAACTATCTCATGAGCTGTTTTGTGTTTATAAATATATATATGTACATACATAAACATGTGCATGTGTATTTTTCCAAGTTAAAAAAATAATAAGCAGCTTTTTATACTTTTATCTTTTTACTAAAAAATATATCTAGGGGATTATTCTAGGGTAGCATGAACATATATGCATGCAGGCACACATAGACACACATCATTTTTAATATTAATATCTGCATAATAGCCCCTCTGGGAGTGTACCGCTATTTAGCCGTCTTTTGCTGACAGGCATTTAAATTGTTTTCAGTGTGTTCTTCTTATAAACAGTTACTGCAATAAGTCCAAGTAGCTATGTCAAATCCACATGTAGAAATAAGTTCAGTCCTAGATGTAGGACTACAGAATCAAAAGCTTATGGGCATTAGTTATTTTTACAAAAATTAAAAATCTCCACACTGCTGAGGGAATTTCGGGGTGCATATGAACAATTTACTATCTAGTTAGGTTGCACCAGTTTATACTCCTTCCAACAGTGAATGAGAAGTTCAGTCTGCACTCTGTTCTCCAAAGCTGTGCAGCTACTGTGCATTTATTCAGGGATACAGAGCACCTGCTCTGCCAGGTGCTGGAGCTATTTAAAAAAAAAAATGATAGGGATAATGTCCCTGATACTCTGGAGTTTATGCATTCCTCATATTATGTGAAAAAAGTCAACAATTTCATTGATAAAATATTTTAGGTAGTAAAAAGTAAAACAAAATTAAAGTAGACAATAGGATAGAGTGTGGGTCAAGAGAACTTAGCTTCTCCTCTCTCTTAGCAGGATGGTTAGGGAAGACATTTGGAGAAGGTGACAACGGAGTAAAGTCTAAACGAGATGAGGAGACACAAAGATTCAGAAAGGGCCAGCTGAAAGAGGGAAAACAAGTAGAAAAGTCTGGAAGCTCCTTGCTGGATGTGTTCAATGGGGAGCAAGAAAACGAGCCAGTCTAGAGTAGAGGAGGGGAGCAGAGGGCAGAAATTTCACAGCTACTTAAGACTTCAAATAAATTCAGTTAAAAAGCAGCTGTCTTAAACTATATTTCCATTTCATTTATATAAATCTAATTCTTTAGACAAGCATCCTGATTTTGTTTTTACTTTGATATCATTGTTATCATTTTTGATAGATGGTCTTGCCAGGCGTGAGAAGGAATACATAATCATTTTTATCTGAGCATAGAGAAACAATTTAAAAGCATTGCTCCTATTATAATTAATGAGAATTAAAGATCTAAATAGCCCTGACTAAAGTACAGACAGTATCCCTGTATTTCTAAATTCAATATGACATATATATGTACATATATATACATGTACCAACACCATATAATTATGATAAACAACCTCATTATAATACAAGGAAAATTAACTGGGGTGCTACCTTTATTTTTTAGCAACTCTCCAATTTCAAGTGAAAAAAAGGTCTTGCTTCAACTAAATTATTAATGTTGTAATAATCTGTCATTAGAATCAATACCTGCTTTATTATTCATAGTACACAGAGAGCTAAAATGGACCTTTTCTGAAATAAATTTAGTGCCTTGTCACAATACAATATGATTTTACAATACTGCTAATGTGCACAAAGCATTCAAATATAAAATATTGACATGTCAGAGATTTATGACAAATGTGAGGAGAAGATGCATCCAGGTTAAGCTTTCATGTCACTTGACTGAGATTAAAAAAAAAAAATCAATACTATTCATAATGTATCTTTCACCCACAGTCTTAAATGATAAACCTTATAAGCATAGAGGGATTTTATTTATTTCTCATCTTGGCTATACAAATACTCTAGAATTGAGGTTAATAGAGAAAATAAATGAAAACTAATTAGTAGGAAAGTGAGCTAATTACGTTTTGAGAATATACAATGACTTAGGACCAGGGAGCTAGATACATACTCATATGCTTTCCCTATTTTTATCTTTACCTTTTTATATGAAGATATGTTTAATGTTTGTGAAATGGAAGATGTGCAATGCTGTAGGCAACAGTCACACTTCTCTACTCAACTTTGACTTTTATGGATTTTACAACATGCAAAATATCCAGCAAATGCATTTTTATTTTACTTACTGTTTCCTATTTCTTTCAATACAACATGGTTTTTAGGTATATACTGAGCACAGTGTTCAGTTCCTGTAATTCTTTTCATCCCTAAAGATTAGTGTAGCCCAAATGTTGGTATTCTATTACCCTTGTCAGTGAGTAGTTGAGAACAGGCAAGTCACTTAGTCCTGGTCAATGATATATAAGGAGAAACTTCTTAGAGGATTTTGCAAAAAGAATCTTTCTTTTTAAAAAGAAGACTCAAAAGAAAGAATGTTATTCTTTCTTCTCTGAATTTCATCTGGAGATTCAGGAACTTCTAGAGTTATCTTGAAACCCTGGGGGAATTTAGCCCAGCTGACTTGGAAAGGATACAGTGCTGAGAGATGAAATAACTCCATTATTCTGTGAAATTGTCTTTAGATAAGTCTGGAGACTACCTTATCTTTGGGTTAAGACAATTAACCAATTTTAAGTCATTTTGAGATGCAATTTTATATTGCAGCCAAAAAGTATCTTAACTGATGCTATCCATCAGTCATGATTAGAAATTAATTGAAGATTAATTATTTTTCATAGTTTCATTTATTCTTTGATGCAAAGAGACTGTAGTCTGCAACTGTATTATCATGGAATTAAAATGGCTAATGACTCTAATCATAAATAACTGAGCCCATTTTAGCTCAGAGAAATGACAGTAGTCCTGTTTTATAAACTTGATCTATAGTTAAATATTTTTATGAAGAGTCTTTATCTCTGAAAGGTTTTTAAACATTACAATAATTTCATAAAACTCTTTCATTAATAGGTTGATCCTGAGCAACAGTTATCCATACATACAGTCAATAAATATTTACTCAGTGAATAATGAGAGAGGTAAACACATAAAATTGTGACAAACGCAGTAATAGAAATTATGCCCAAGATACTCTGACACCTTGAAAGATAGGCACTACCTAATCTAGCACAGATGAAGAAGAAACATCAAGAAAGGTTTCCTGGATAAAATTCTGCCTGAGCTGAATGCTGAACAATGATTAGAGCTTGCCAGATGAAAGAAGGATATGATATGAGGATATAAGACAAAGAAAACCAAATAGATCAATAAAGATAGAAAGGTATACATGTGAGAAGTATGAGTCCAGGGAGTGGGACAAGAATTGAAAATAGACAAGGCTGAAGATAACAGTAGCATATAGTGGTTAAAAGCAAAGATTTTAGAATCACAGTGTTTTGAATGTCAATCCCTCATTCAAACCATAATTGCCAAGTTTCAAACATATATCCATTTCTGTGACAGACAGTAAAAATCTTTGTCATCATGAAGCACACATTCTAGAGAATGAGTAACAACAATAGGAGATAAGCAGAAATGGCAGGGGGGTGGAGAACTGTCAGTATAACAGGTGTTATAAAGGAAACAAAGGGCTGAGGTAGAAATTAACAACAAATATCTATATAAATAGGATGGTCATGGTGGATCTCCCTGAGAAGATGCCAGGTTGAACTTAAAAGTTGAAACGGACTCAGCTTTATCAAGAATAAAAGCGTGTTTCCAGGTTAAAGCATCTACCTGCAAGGCGGGAGACCAGGGTTCAATCCCTGGGTCGGGAAGATCCCCTGGAGAAGGAAATGGCAACCCACTCCAGTATTCTTGCCTGGAGAATCCCTTGAACAGAGAAGCCTAGTAGGTTACAGCCCACGGGATCGCAAAGAGTCGGACACGACTGAGCGACTTCACTTTCACTTTCACTTTTCCGGTCATCTCAGAAGAACTGCCATGTCTATGACACAGTCACAAACATTTCTCTCCACTGAAGCAAAACCATTTTCCAAAAGGAAGAATAATCATGTCCTTGCTTTTCTTTATAACTGTATCATCCAAGTGTGTGTCCCAAATTGCTGTTGTTTGTTGTTGTTTAGTCACTAAGTCATGTTCAGCTCTTTTGCAACCCCATGAGGCCCACAAGGCTCCTCTGTGCATGGGATTTCCCAGGCAAGAATACTGGAGTGGGTTGCCATTTCCTTCTCCAGGGACTCTTTCTGACCCAAGGGTCAAAACTGTGTTTCTTGCATTGCCAGGCAGATTGTTTACCACTGAGCAACCTAAACACTAAAGTTTAATTCTTCCCATTTCTCCTTGTTAGTTTACATAAGTTTTTTAATGTATAGTTTTATCCTCAATCTGTTGCTTTTTTTCTTACATGTATCTATCGAAGAAACTTGGTTATTTAATATGTAAAGCTACCCACCATATGATAAGAAATAACTTTTATCAGTCTACTTTTGGATAGCTCTTTTGTACATATTACTTTGAGCTTCCCTTATGGCTCAGCTGGTAAAGAATCCACCTGCAATGCAGGAAACCTGGACTCGATCCCTGGGTTGGAAAGATCACCTGTAGAAGGGAAAGGCTACCCACTCCAGTATGCTGGCCTGGAGAATTCCATGAACTGTATACTCCATGGGGTCACAAAGAGTCAGACACGACTGAGCAACTTTCACTTTCACATATTACTTATCTGTCCTTCTGTCCTTTTGGAAAGTTTAACAATAATATCCCTCACAGGGCCCACTCCTAATTTCCACAAGGAAAGATATCCTGTTAGCACACTCCCATTTTAGGGTTGGATGCCTTATCTGTTTGGTGTGTATTGGGGAATAAACTTGGGGAGAATGGGCTCAACTTTCTTTCTTCCTTGTGAGAGTTGTCAGAGCTAGTGCAAGCTTCTGCTTTTTCTGGCCTGCTACTGATAGGCAGGGTTGGGCAGTACTGGTGGTGGAAGCGCCTGTCCCAATTCAGAACTGTTATGACTGCCTGTGTTAGAGGGCCCACCTCTGAAGAGCAGTGCTGATAACCACTCGTGGCTAACTTGGAGCTTTGTCCTCCACTGGGGCTCACCAGTGATATAAGCAATATTTTGGTCCTATGGCATACTTTTGCTTCATTTCTTCAAATCTTCAAAACCCTGAGAAGATTAGTACCCTAAGATCTAAACAAATATCTGTTCATTTTGTTTCCCGGATCACCGTAGAAACATGTAATGATGATTTTGGACTCTATTTTGTTTAAGTAATAAGCACATTTCTAACAAATTTAATTAAATTTAGACGTTGTGATCTGACTTATTTAATATTTAAAGTGAATTAAGGTTGCACACTATTTTAAAGTAATTCTTTGGTAAAATTAATTGTATAATTTGGTAAAATTAATTGGACCTTAGTTTCCTTTCATCAGATTTCTATGCTGAAATACTAACAAGATTTTGTGAATGCAAGTTAGATATTGAGAATAAACTTCTAAATGACCTCACTGAGTTCAGGAAAGTAGCAATGCATGGGTGGTTTGGGGAGGAATTCCACAGAATGTTGACAATGGAAATTTGACATGTAGGAGGCACTGTATGGATAAAACACACTATTTATAATATATAAATGTATATAATGTATAATATCTGCACACCCTACACTTCTAGGTGGATGAAGAACTCCACTGTGAGGTGGCTATTCCATTCCAGTATTGATGTGCAGCAAATGTAAATATTTGGTCATTTTTCTTTATAATATCTTTCCACAGTATGGTAATAATATGAGGCTTTATCCAAAATGTCTGTTATATTCACATATGTTGAACTTTAGCCAAATAAGTCTCTGTAATCCCATAAAATGATTTGGGAATAAATTTATCTTCATAGAAGACTTTTAAAAATATTTTCTTTTGGAGTTTTACATATTTACTTTAGAGTTTTATTCTCACAGATAGAGGTTTATTTTACTTTTATTAATGTAAAAAGTTTATAGTAAAGTAAAAAGTTAAAAGTTCTTTTAACTAAAGATTATAATCTATTATTTCATTACTTACTATACATAGCTTTTATAAAAACTGTCACTCATAAATTTATAGATAAGAAATTACTTTACTTTTAACTGCATTTATTGAAAATCTATGCTTCATAGTTGCAATATAATCCCCTTGCTGTTAATTATAATTTATAAAGTTCAAGTCTAACTCTGTATATCATTGTTTCTGCCAAAAGAACTTTGGTAAATCTCTGCTCTTCTGACCTGAATATCTATAGTGAATCCTTACAAGCCTTTAGCAGCATCACAGGTTAAAATCATATCTCATCTTCACTTATAAATCTACTTCTCTATGTCTTTGTTTTCATGTATAAATATTTTATTTAACAAAACCATGCTACTTTAATGAAAAAAGACTTTTGGTCAGCATCATGTTCACTTCAGTAGATAGAAAGGTAATCATATAAATAGTGTATATTTATCTGGAAGAGATAAAAAGACTCTATTAATTTGATCAATATGGATATTATTAAATAGAATGTGAATTAAGCAGACAAAACTATATAAGTGATTTTTCAGTGAAAAGAGTATTAGAAAGATGATTTAAAAGAGTCTTATTCATTGCAAGTCTATTTTTAGACATGTCAATTGCATAACAGATATATTATCACCATGTCAACCAGCTTTCATACTGCCCTTTGACCAGATAAAACAAATGGTTTGCATGGCAACCAGGTTGCCAAGTGTAAATGATATGGATTCATAGACTATTGGACATTTTTAAGCCAATTTGAATTAACTATATTTTTACCTCAGTGTGAAAATAGGAACTGACACATTCTTTTGAAATGTCATCTGCAAAACTACAAGGATAAAAAGTAAAATATATAAATATATAATTAGAGAAGACAAAGTAGATTTAAAAATAAATAACTATGGATATTATTCTGTATACATTACTGATGCCATCAACATGATCTTGTCTTTCAACCTTTTTTTCCTACAAGTAGAAAATTTTGCAATAGATAAATCCATAATTACAGTTGGAGATTTAAATACTCATCTTTCCAACCCTGGTTTAGGAAGATCCCCTGGAGGAGGGCATGACAACCCACTCCAGTATTCTTACCTGAAGAAACCCATGGACAGAGGAGCCGAGTGGGCTATAGTCCATAGGATTGCAAAGTGTCAGACATAACTGAAGCTACTACCACACACACACACACACACACACACACACACACACCTCATACAATCTATGTTCTCTGACTGTATTGAATTAAATTAAAACTCAATAACATATCTGGAAAAGCCCCCTCAAATTTGGAAATCATCCTTATCATTACCATTTTTCATCTGTGTCAAAGATGGAATCAATAGGAAAATAAACAAATATTTTGAACTGAATAAATATAAGGAAATAAACATAAGAATACAAAATATCAAAATCTGTAGAATGGTGCTGAAGCAACACTTAGAGGTAAATGTACAGCCCTAATTGTCTATGTTAGGATGAAAACAAGTTTTCATATGAATAACCTCAACTTCAACATCAAGAAGCTTAAAAGGAAAAGAAAAAGCAAATGAGCCTTAAAATAAGTAGAAGAAATGAAATAAAGATCAGATCAATGATATAGAAAACAAAAGACAATTAGAAAAATATCAATAAAACCTAAATTTGATTCATTGAGAAAACAAACTGATAAACGTCTTACCAGGAAAAAAAGGAGAGAAGACATTACCAATACCAGAAACAAGAGAAGTAACATGACTTGTGACTATGTAAAAAATTTTTGATCTTTTTAAATTTTTTTTCCTGACATTTTTCTGAACTGTCCCGTCAATATCAGTAGTCTGTCTCCTTTCGGCAACTCTCTACTAGCCTTCACTTCTGCATTTTTTTCTTCCACTTAAAAAATCTGGTTTCTGTAAACTTTGATTTCATTTCTTTTCATTATCTTCCCATTTTCTTTCTTGAATATTGTTTTCGTGCTTTCAAGTCTTGTTTTGTATAGAAAGTTGCCTTCTCTTCTATCTCTGCACTCCTCCAGACAGTTCACTTCTGCAAATATGGCTACAACTGTGTTTCTCACTTTAGTATCTCTTTCTCTGCTTCTAAGGATTTTGTGACACATCTGGTTGGTAAAAACTTCAATCCCCATTGGTTTAAATAAGAGAAAAGTGACTTTGCCCCCAAGTGCCACTTAATGTAGCCTTTGTCTAAATTCTACAGTAAAGAGTAGATATCCTACCTTAGTATGCCCACTGCTGCTGCTGCTGCTGCTACTAAGTCGCTTCAAGTTGTGTCCGACTCTGTGCGACCCCGTAGACGGCAGCCCACCAGGCTCCCCAATCCCTGAGATTCTCCAGGCAAGAACACCGGAGTGGGTTGCCATTTCCTTCTCCAATGCATGAAAGTGAAAAGTGAAAGTGAAGTCGCTCAGTCGTGTCCAACTCTTAGCGACTCCATGGACTGTAGCCTACCGGTAGACAACCCACTATTTCCAATGTCTCCTAGAGTGTCCAGACCTGATCTATGTATATATAACTACACACACACACACACACATTCTTTAAAACATAAAGGGTAGAAATCTGTATGTTTTTCTGTACTTTACATTTCTATTCAACACTATGTTTTGAGAATTACTCCAGAACAAATGGAAGTACATTATTCTGCTGAACAGCTGCAAAGTATTGTATATATTGCATGAAAGTGCCATGACTCATATAATTAGTTCTCCACTGTTGTTCATTTAGATTATTTCTAATTCTTTGCTAGTACTATTATTGTTGGCACAGATATTCTTTTACATTTCACATACATATTAGTAAATTTGTAAGATAAACTCCTATAAGTGAAACTGCTGGGTAAGAGAACATTCATTACAAATTTAGATACATATTGTGAAATGCTTTTCATAGAACTAAAAGAGGTGTCAAATTTGACCTACACACAATATTAGCACATGAGTGCTTATTTCCCCAAACTTTAACACATATATTTTCAAATACCCTTTTGTTAATCTAAAAGGTTTTATATATATATATTTTAGTTGTAAACTTCATTTTTTTTAATATAGAAAAAATACTGCTTTCAGTGCCCACTTCTTTTAAACATCACTTGTATGAGCCAGGCTCACATCAGCCTCAAAAAGATCCTGCCAACAATTTATAAGTCCTTTCTTATTTTTCATCACCCTCATAGAAACTTTTACAGAATACACATACTTTAAAATGGAACTGGAGGAATCAACCTGCCTGACTTTAGGCTCTACTACAAAGCCAGAGTCATCAGGACAGTATGGTACTGGCACAAAGACAGATATATAGATCAATGGAACAAAATAGAAAGCCCAGAGATAAACCCACGCACCTATGGACACCTTATTTTTGACAACGGAGGCAGGATCATACAATGGAGAAAAGACAATCTCTTTAACAAGTGGTGCTGGGAAAACTGGTCAACCACTTGTAAAAGAATGAAACTAGAACACTTTCTAACACCATACACAAAAATAAACTCAAAATGGATTAAAGATCTAAACATAAGACCAGAAACTATAAAAATCTTAGAGGAGAACATAGGCAACACACTCTCCAACATACATCATAGCAGGATCCTCTATGACCCACCTCCCAGAATATTGGAAATAAAAGCAAAAATAAACAAATGGGATCTAATTAAAATTAAAAAGCTTCTGCACAACAAAACAAACTATAAAGAAGGTGAAAAGACAGCCTTCAGAATGGGAGAAAACAATAGCAAATGAAGCAACTGACAAACAACTAATCTCAAAAATATACAAGCAACCCCTGCAGCTCAATTCCAGAAAAATAAATGACCCAATCAAAAAATGGGCCAAAGAACTAAATAGACATTTCTCCAAAGAAGACATACAGATGGCTAATAAACACATGAAAAGATGCTCAACATCACTCATTATCAAAGAAATGCAAATCAAAACCACTATGAGGTACCATTTCACGCCAGTCAGAATGGCTGCAATCCAAAAGTCTACAAGCAATAAATGCTGGAGAGGATGTGGAGAAAAGGGAACCTTCTTACACTGTTGGTGGGAATGCAAACTAGTACAGCCACTATGGAGAACAGTGTGGCGATTCCTTAAAAAACTGGGAATAGAACTGCCTTATAATCCAGCAATCCCACTGCTGGGCATACACACTGAGAAAACCAGAATTGAAAGAGACACGCGTACCCCAATGTTCATCGCAGCATTATATGTAATAGCCAGGACATGGAAGCAATCTAGATGCCCATCAGCAGATGAATGGATAAGCAAGCTGTGGTATATATACACAATGGAATATTACTCAGCCATTAAAAAGAATACATTTGAATCAGTTCTAATGAGGTGGATGAAACTGGAGCCTACTATACAGAGTGAAGTAAGCCAGAAAGAAAACACCAATACAGTATACTAACACATATATATGGAATTTAGAAAGATCGTAACAATAACCCTGTATATGAGACAGCAAAAGAGACACAGATGTATAGAACAGTCTTTTGGACTCTGTGGGAGAGGAAGGGGGGATAATTGGGAGAATGGCATTAAAATATGTATAATATCTTATAAGAAACGAATTGCCAGTCCAGGTTTGATGCAGAGTACAGGAAGCTTGGGGCTGGTGCACTGGGATGACCCAGAAGGATGGTATGGGGAAGGAGGTGGGAGGGGGGTTCAGGATGGGGAACACGTGTATATCTGTGCCGGATACATGTTGATGTATGGCAAAACTAATACAATATTGTAAAGTAAAAAAAATAATAATAATAATTAAAAAATTAAAAAAATAAAATGTACCTACGTATACATATCTTTTATCATTCTTGTTTTACAAAAATTATATCATCCTATTTGTTTCTATCAATGTTTTGCTTTTCATGCATAATTATAACTAAGATAATTGGCCTAGCTTTAATTTATACTTTTCATTTGCTATATAAGATTGAAATTATTCACTCCCTCCTCTACTGTTGAACATTTGTTTCCAGATTTTTACTTTTACAAATGAGTTCATGTATTTTTACATACTAAAACAATTTTATTACAGATTTGTAATAATTAACTTATACTGATATCCATGCCTTAATTGTCAGTTTCATTTAGCTAAATTATTTATCTATTCATTTTCTATATCAGATTTTTCTTAATATCAGGGACCTCAGACTATATTCTAATTCCTAGGAACACAAGTCCCTCTCATTTTTTTCAAATATTTGACTTTTTGTGGAGGTATACATTATTCCAAATATATCTTATTATTGTACATAGTTACTAAAACCTGAGATGCTAGTAAGAATTACTTTAAATTTACATGTTAATTTTTAAGGAGTTAAATCTTACATTGTGTCTTTCTATTAAAAAATTGGACAAGAATTTTTATTTTTTCAGATCTTGTTTTATGTTCTTTAATACATGTCATAGTTTTAATCAAAAAGGCCCCACAATCCTATTATCAAATGCATCACAATAAATTGCATATTATAATATTACTACATATAAAACATTTAAAATTAATATTGGAGTCAGTTACCATTTCTTTTTCCTGGGATATTCCTGACCCACAGATTGAACCCACATCTCCTGAATTGGCAGACAAATTCTTTACCACTGAGCCACCAGGGAAGCCCAATTTAAATTTAAGAATACAAATATAACTAATTTTCTTTTATGACAAATAGGTAATTACATTTATGGAATTTCCAAAATTATCATTCCTGAAAAACAAATCATTCACCCTAAATTACTTCAGTTTGCAGTGAAATGTTCTTTGACTTCTCAATATTTATTCACTATTTTCACATCTTTTTCAACTTTGTATGTGTATAAACATTGCTCCAAATTTTCAAAATCATGGACATGTCTATTTATTACCAGAAAGGTTTCCATTACTTCTTTGAATAGACCTGAAAATAGTCTAGATTTTCAATCTATATTGATATATTTCATATAAAGTTAGACTTCTACTTTAATTTCTTCACTGATTTAACAAATATTTTGAACCTTTAATCTGTGCTCAGAATTATGCTAGGACTTGTGGATGATAAGAGAAAAAGTTACATGGTCACTGACTTGAAAAGCTCAAATCAAGTAGAATTTTTGAATTAACCACATCCCAAAGATCCAATTTGGAAGCATATGACAAACTAAAGGCAGTTAAAATGTTTTACAATGACAGTTTTCTTAGCACTGATAATAACATCGCTTGGTTACTTTTCCCATTAGAGAGTGGGGAGAAAATATTGGCCAAAAAACCTAAGTCTTTAAAATCAAAAACCTTTATTTCCCACATTTCTAGAAAACAGATGCAATGAACATTCATCATCATTCTTCTTTTAAAATAAAGATAATTTAAAATGTTAATGTGTTCATTGAAGTTCTGAGGTGATAGGAGTTTTTAACTACTGGATTCAGTGTGCAGCAATAGCTGACCCTTCTCTCACTTCTTTTAAGGGCTGGTTGAGTGAATGGGAAGTGAGGAGACAAAGAGGCAGCACCTGTCTGTCTGACAGATGGGCAGTGTCACTTCCTTCTTTTATCCTTTCCAGGAAATAGAGACAGGGTGATGAATGTAACAGTCCAGCTCTTCATATACTGAGTAATCATTGATCTATATCTGCCCAGGTAGTTTCAGTTAGTGTTTGTTGTATCAATACAATGATTAGTAGTGTTCAATTTTATTCTCAAAAAACATTCCTATTTGGACAAATAACACAGTCACCTCATTATTATGTAGGTATATTAAGTTAAGTAATGAGGTTATATGTAGATTTTTGTCATTCATTCAATATGCTACCAAAAGACTTTGCATAACTTTTCAAAGAAACAATGCCTAAAAAGATCAAAAAGAGAAATTCTAAAAGTTAAATGTCTTCTAATTGTTGGCAGTCATTTAATAAGGAAGCATACAAAAACCAGGAAAAACCCAGGAATCGAAATGGGGTCTCCGGCATTGCAGGCGATTCTTTACCGGCCAGGCTACCAGGGAATCTCCAGTCCAATAACACGTCAGTCCAATTCACTCTTACCTTAAAAAAGAATTCTGGATTCCATGCAATCCACAGTGACAACCCACATGAGAAGTGGTTAATGAGGGAAGGTAGAAATTGTGAAAGTAAGTAAAAGTCAAATGATCTACTCACTAAACCACTGATTTTTAGTCATAATAAAAACTATTTTAAAAACATTCATATTTGATCACTCTCAGAGGAAAAGAAAATGACTCTTGTTGACAAATGTTATTACACGGAACCAACACTTCCTTTTAAATCAAAAGACTAGATACCAAGATTGACAACCAGTTCCATGTACTACAAAATAAAGGCCAAATCATTTACGCATGACTTTATTATTTAACTTTAGAATCTAGTATAAACCTTCTCCAGTCATTATTTCTTATAGGCAACCCTCAAATGCTACTATATCTATCAGCTTTCAAGAGGCTATGCTGCATAAGGAATCACTGCAAAATCTCACTAAATTAAAACAACAAATGTTTATTTCTTCCTTGAGTTCCATATAAACTGCAGCTCAACCGTGGTTTTGCTCTAGGCCTGGAATCAGATATGTAATTTACCTATTGTTTCAAAGAAGAGCCAGAAGTTGAACTAAGCAGTCACTTTAAAAAATTTAAACTTTTAAAATTTAGCATTTGCTCAGATGGGACTAATATCACATATGTCATATTCCACTGGCCAAAATAAATCACATACCCAAGCTTAACAGGGCTTCCCTAGTAGCTCAGTGGTAAATCTGCCTACCAAGCAGGAGATGCAGGTTAGATCCCTGGGTTGGGGTGACCCCCTGGAGAAGGAAATGGCAATCCATGGACAGAGAAATTTAACAGGTTACAGTCCATGGGGTCACAAGAGAGTCAGACATGAATCAGTAACTAACCAAGCTTTACATCAACGAAGCAGAGACATAAAGGAATTCTTCCCAACAATCATAAAATATATCATAGCCATGCTGTGTTTCAGTATTTTTTTATGTCTTTCCAGTTTTTTGGAATAGTCTTGCTAACCTATTTATTGCAAATTCTCCCCGCTTCCAAGGATCAACTCAAATCAAGCACATCCACAAGTCTTTTCCTAATGGTTGCAATTCACTTTGTTTTTACTTTGTCCGCTCTTCTGTGCATTTATATTTATCACTTACTTTGACATAAAAATATGGTTTGTATCATTATATATTTGTTTCATGCCTTTATGCCTTGTTTTAAGGACAAGGACCATACTCCCCTCTTTTTATTAATGTATGCACTTTTCACATATAAAATACAATAGAAACATATGTTGACTCAATCATTCACTATTATTTTGCTCCCTTCTATTTCAAAACTGGTTCTGAAGGGTAAAAGACCAGTGATCGAAGGTACACTATTTCAATAGTTTTGTTATTTATTTATTCAATATTTATTTAAACACGTATTATTTATTTAAACACGTATCTGTAGACTGTATAACCTCACATATGAAGGTGCTAATGATGATTCAACAATACTCTTGAAAACTCTTGAGGAGTTTCATGGTACCACTAAAAGAGAAAATATTTTCTATCATAAGGTATCAAAAAAACTAATCTAGAAATAATTATGGACAATATAGAGAAACGTATATATGTTCACACATACACTCCTTGTATGGTGTGCTTTGATTATGGTGGTCTATTAGAATCAATCTCTCCCTATGGAATATTTAGGATCCTTCAAACTTACATTAGAACATTTTGAAATCAACAAGTATATGTTTCTCATTTACAAATAACAGATTACTATGTCTAACTTATTTTTATATCTGTAAGTCCATAAGAAATTTGCATTACTTTTTGAGTATGAACAACCATGAGAAAAATGGAGAAAAAATAGTGAATCAACTAATCAACACTGCTACCGCTATGAAAAATATATTTCTTTCTCATCCTTATTCTTGCATTTCCTCTGTCCTGACTTTCTGATAATAGAGGTAAAGTTTGGAAGTAGTTTAATAATGTGTGTGTGTGTGTGTGTGTGTGTGTGTGTGTGGATCCTATTTGCAGGCTGTTATCAGAGACTCTTGGACAAACTATTTGGAAGGAAGTCTGAGATTTAGGCACCATGTTATAACAATACATTGTTCTCAGAGAAACAGAAGTTTTTAATAAGTGATGACCAATATTCTATTGCAAGTTGTGCCAGGAATTTTGTACTCTGTTAATAAAGGTTACTGTAATATTACATTTACTTTAAAATTCTTTCCTTTTAGAACTCATGATTACTTGCTTTTTACATTTTGTAAAGACCAACTCTAAATTAGTAGAATTGTGATTTAATCTCACCATGATCTCACAATATCTGCCTTGAACAGAGAAGTCCAAAGGCAAATAACTTTCTTAAAAGGTTTTCAAGATTTAACTACTACTCATATCTTCATCCACAATAAGTTACTACACCCAAAGCAACAATTTAGAAAAGTACCATGGTCAAATAACATGACAAAGATTTATAACAGGTTTATGAAATCACAGGTATACAGAAAGATTCAGCAACCTTTAATGAGTAAAATTTTTTCCCAAATGATTGAAGTTATCATTGTAGGCCTATTGGTAAGAATATCTGGATTACATGCACAAAAATAAAAATAAGATTTAAATACAGCTGTAAGTCATTTTGAAGAAACTAGGATTAGCCCAATTTCAATAGCATTATTGTAGGGAGCAAGACAGTGTGCATCCTGCTATGAATACAACTAAGAAGAACTCTATTCCTTTGCTGCTATCTTCTTTCTTCTAACAGCTTCTTCATTATTCAGCCCATAGAAAAGATCTTGAAAAAGACTGTTGATACTTAATTCACATGAGAAATTATTAGTGTTTCTGATTTTCAAAATTCTATGGTTGGTCCTAAAATCAGGAATAATGTTCACTAGTATCATGTTCAGACGTGTGTATCTTTAATGTTGCTGGAATTAACACAAAGACGTTTCATGCTACTAAAGTCCAAGAAACAAATAACAAGGAATTGCTAAGATTTATTACTTCGGTCAGTTCGGTTCAATCACTCAGCCATGTCTAACTCTTTGCCACCCCATGGACTGCAGCATGCCAGGCTTCCCTGTCCATCACCAACTCCCGGAGTTTACTCAAACTCATGTTTGTTGAGTCGGTGATGCCATCCAACCGTCTCATCCTCTGCAGTCCCCTTCTCCTCCTGCCTTCAATCTTTCCCAGCATCTGGGTCTTTTCTAATGAGTCAGTTCTTTGCATTCTGTGGCCAAAGTATTAGAGTTTCAGCTTCAACATCAGTCCTTCCAATGAATATTCAGGACTGATTTCCTTTAGGGTAGACTGGTTGGATCTTCTTGCAGCCCAAGGGACGCTCAAGAGTCTTCTCCAACACCACAGTTCAAAAGCATCAATTCTTCAGTGCTCAGCTTTCTTTATAGTCCAACTCTCACATCCATACATGACTACTGGAAAAACAAGAGCCTTGACTAGACAGACCTTTGTTGACAAAGTAATGTCTCTGCTTTTTAATATACTGTCTAAGCTGGTCATAACTTTTCTTCTAAGGAGTAAGTGTCTTTTGATTTCATAGCTGCAGTCACCAACTGTAGAGATTTTGGAGCCCCCCAAAATAAAGTCGCCACTGTTTCCACTATTTCCCCATCTATTTACCATGAAGTGATGGGGCTGGATGCCAAGATCTTAGTTTTCTGAATGTTGAGCTTTAAGCCAACTTTTTCACTCTCCTCTTTCACTTTCATTAAGAGGCTCTTTAGTTATTCTTCACTTTTTGCCATAAGGGTGGTGTCATTGGCATATCTGAGGTTATTTATATTTGGTAGCTACTATATATTTAGAATAATATTAATATCTATCTACTGCACAGCTGATGGTACTCTCTGCAAGAGTTGGCCATGACTTAGTAGCTAAATCACCACCACCACCACCATGAAGTACTACTTACCTGATGCTAAAGCTGAAACTCCAGTACTCTGGCCACCTCATGCAAAGAGCTGACTCATTGGAAAAGACTCTGATGCTGGGAGGGATTGGGGGCAGGAGGAGAAGGGGATGACAGAGGATGAGATGGCTGATGGCATCACCAACTCGATGGACATGAGTCTGAGTGAACTCTGGGAGTTGGTGATGGACAGGGAGGGTTGGCGTGCTGCAATTCATGGGGTCGCAAAGAGTTGGACACGACTGAGAGACTGAACTAAACTGACTGAACTGAAACAGGATTCTACTTACAATTTAATAAAAATATGTTCTTCTTTCATATAACCTCTATCCCTCTGCCTTTGAAAAGATTTTGAACCTTGAGTTTATTTAATAGATTCCTATTTGAACTTGATTTCTTAGTATTTTATAAGTCAAGGCTATGGTCTTTCCTGTGGTCATGTATGGATGTGAGAGCTGGACTGTGAAGAAGGCTGAGCGCCGAAGAATTGATGCTTTTGAACTGTGGTGTTGGAGAAGACTCTTGAGAGTCCCTTGGACTGCAAGGAGATCCAACCAGTCCATTCTGAAGGAGATCAGCCCTGGGATTTCTTTGGAAGGAATGATGCTAAAGCTGAAACTCCAGTATTTTGGCCACCTCATGCGAAGAGTTGACTCATTGGAGAAGACTCTGATGCTGGGAGGGATTGAGGGCAGGAGGAGAAGGGGACGACAGAGGATGAGATGGCTGGATGGCATCACTGACTTGATGGGTGTGGGTCTGAGTGACCTCCGGGAGCTGGTGATGGACAGGGAGGCCTGGCGTGCTGCGGTTCATGGGGTCGCAAAGAGTCGGACACGACTGAGCGACTGATCTGATCTGATCTGATAAGTGCTCCATCTTGGCTTTCCATATATGAATACAGATTGGCCACACTGTTTCTCAGAACAGATACTCCCTTTATGTGAACATTTAGCATCTGTCTAGTGATGAGAGTACAATATGTGTTGGCCACAAAAGTTTCAAATTGGTGAAAAATGGCTGTCTATTCAAAACAGACATTTTGCTACTTTTCCCAAAGCTAATATCTAAATACTTTTATAGATAGTAACACTCCATCTCTGTATAAGTTGAGGTTGTAGAATTTGGGGCATCATCTTAGCTATTTTATATTCTGTTAGAATATAATTGTGTAACTCCATCAGAACTAGTCAATATAGGGTCAGTTGCTATTTGAGTAAATAGATTATTCTCATTATTCAGCACAGCTATTAATTACCATGAAGCACCATGATAACTGAATTGTCCCTTATGCTGCACTTAAGAGAGTATGAGCATTTGGAGTCATCAGAGAACAAGAAAAGAAGAAAAGCTTCAGTTGGGGCAAACGTGTGAGTGCATACACATGCTTGTGTGCATATTATGTTTATGAATGACAGGTGTGCAGGAATTAATTTCTCACATAAAGAGATTAATCTCAAGTAATAAAATGTAAAGTATTCAAAAAGGAACATGATTGCTAGTTTCCAGCTCTCCAGTTTTACATTAATTATTTCACCCTGTATCAGCATCCTGAAAATGTTAGCAAGGTTAAAATTACTATGCTAACAGAAACTTACAGTTTCCATTCCATACTTTTCTTTTTTTCCTGAAACTTTCAGCTGAATAATACATATAACCTTTCATTTTTTATGAAAAGCAACACTGGAAAATTGCTAGACTGCTTGGAAAATTCTGGCAAAGTAATGTTATTTTAAGACCCAGAGGGATGGTATGGGGAGGGAGGAGGGAGGAGGGTTCAGGATGGGGAACACATGTATACTTGTGGTGGATCCATCTTGAGGTATGGCAAAAACAATACAATATTGTAAAGTTAAGCAAAATAAAATTTAATTACAAAAAAAAGACAATGCTAGCTTGACATAAACTAGTCTCATTAGACCGATTTAAAAGACTAATGAAAATGCAAGGAAATAAAAAAAAGTCCTTGTTCCACAGTAAGATCTTGTCCTGGGCTTGGGCTGTAGATAGTAGATCTGAAATTGCCACTGACTGATGCCATTAAAAAGGGAAAGAAGAATCCATTCAAAGGGATCCATACTAATGTATCATCCCACTTGTCATCCTATGAAACACCAGCACATATAGTTGTAAAAGACTGAATGCAATTATTTCATATTTTGTCTAGTCATAATTTGAAATGTCAATCTGCAAAGACTGCAAAACAAACATAGCTTACAGCATGTTCTTCAATGTATCTTCATCATTTCCCTTTGAGTTTATCCCATCATTTAATAACAAATGGCTTTATTTTTTCATTATATGAGTGCCTATGCCTGTATAATACCCAATAAGCAGAAAACATTGAAAAATATCATTGGTGTTTTGATATATACAAAGAAAAGAGATCTATGAGATTTTTTCCTTCATGTATATTTTAAGTTGACTGATTTTACATTGAAATATAAGCATATCACAATTTAATTAGCTTAAAGTCAATAATGCTTCCCAGGTGGTTCAGTGGTAAAGAATCCTCATGCCAATGCAGGAGACATGGGTTTGATCCCTGGGTTTGGAAGATACCCTGGAGGAAGAATTGGCAACCAACTCCAATATGCTTTCCTGGAGAATCCCATGAACAGAAGAGCCTGGTGGGCTACAGTCCATAGGATTGCAGGACAGGACTGTGCGACTGAGTACGCATGTGTGCAAAGTCAATGATCGTTTTCAGTTAACCAGGATATTTCATATAACATTAATTCCTTTGAAAACATAGTGAATTATTATTTATTTATTTACCCAAATAAAATTGACATAGTCCTTTGGAATATAGTCATGTTGAAAGTGCAAAAAATTAATATAAAACTGTAAATATGTTTTATACGTGAATTTGCAATAAACAAATCTAAATCACTATTGTTTAGTGGTCACTTAAATGCTCACACAAAAATTATTTTTTGCCATCTTCCAAAGTGTCTACCTCTCTTTCTCATTCCGTTTTTGTTTTTGTCTCTTTCTTATTCCCTCTGTCGAGTGTGTGTGTGCACCGTGTACACATTGGTATACACATGTGTTTGCACATTCTTTTTCCAAAACCCTTCCTGATCTATATATGTTTAATTCTGGATTTTAAAAGAACCAAATGCAAAATACAGCTATCAATATTGATTCACCAGTTGTAAGAAATGTACCACACTAACTCAAGTTGTTAGTAGCAAGGAAAATTATGCTGGAAAGTTATCAATTATTCATTGAATTTCTTTAATAGATATGGACCTATTCAGATTATTTGTTTATACTTGTGTGAGTTTTAGTAGTTTGCATCTTTAAAGAAATTGATCCATTTCACTAAAGTTATCAAATTTATGGGCACAGAGTTCTTAAATGTCTATTTTTTTATGTCCACAGAATCAGTAGTGATAGTTCCTATTTTTAATATTAATAATCTGTCTCATTTTCTTGTGTTGCCTCACTAGATTTTTATCAGTTTTATTGTTCTTTTCAAATAATTAACTTTTTCTTCATTGTTTCTTGTGTTCAGCTTCACTGACTTTATTTTCTTCAGTTTACTTTGCATTTCATTTACTTCTTTTACTCATTTACTAAGGAGGAAACTTATAAGACAGATTTTAGATCTTTTTTTCTTTTCCAATATACACATTTAGTGGTATAAAATTCTCAGCACTGCTTTCAATGCATCCCACAAATTTTGTTAAGTTGTATTTTTGTTTTCATTTAGTTGAGAACATGTTTATTTTTTCTTCAAACTTGTTCTTAGACCCAGATCCATGTGCTTTTAGAAGTGTGTTATTTAATCTCCAAATATTTTGAAACTTTCCAGCTACTTTTATGTTAACAATTTCAGATTTAATTTTACTGTGTTCTGAGAACATAACATACTCTGCATGATTTCTATTCTTTTAAGTTTACTGAGGTATATTTTGTGGACTAGAATGTGGTCTGTCTTGGTGAATGCTCCATATGAACTTGAGTAGAATGTGCATTTTTGCTCTTGTAGATTTAGATTGAATTATTCTATAAATGTCAACTAGATCCAGTTCACTGATGATTCTGGGAATTAGTCTCTTTGGGGCATGGTACCTAATAAGAACTCAATAAATGCTTGTTAAATGTATGAATAAATGACTGAATTAACAAATGAAGAATATTCCACATCATATACCATAATGTAGTTAATCCCTTCTTTATTAAGGAACATTGAAATAAGTTAAGATTGTGCACTATTACAATCTATTTATTAATGCACATGTATGAATGGATTTTAATATCTGTAACTCTGCAATTTTATTGTGTATAAAAGGAGAAGTTGACATACAACAACATTAAGTAATGAAATTATATTCCTAAAAGTTCACTATCAGATTTTCCTCACTGTGAAGTACTGGCGTCTTTCCCTTCCTACCACATCTTAATCATCTATGTCTTGTTCATTATTGACTGCTGCATTTGCATCTGTTGTTTTGGAATAGTATGCAATATTAATGCAAGCTTATTTTTAACATGATACCACAAAGTTCACATATGGAAATGTGGTTCATGCAGTAAAATTAGAAAACTGCCAAAATCACAAAATGATGACAATGGAGATGTGGCATGGTTAGGACTTCCCTGTAGCTCAGATGGTAAAGAAGCAGCCTGTAATACAGGAGACCAGGGTTTGATCCCGGGGTTGAGAAGATCCTCTGGAGAAGGGAGGATTCCCTCCAGTAATCTTGCCTGGAGAATCCCATGGACAGAGAAGCCTGGAGGGCTACAGTCCTTGGGATTGCCAAGAGTCGGACACAACTGAGTGACTCACACACACACATGGCATAGTTAAAGTAGTTAACATAAGCAGAAGAGGAAACTGACACCTATGGTTACGTGAGAGATGTTTCAAAACAATTATTTCATATTAAAGTAAATAGAAAAGCTTATGGACTAATTGAGGTTTTGTTGCAAAAGTCATAAAAGGGGATTAAATATAAGGCTATTATAAAATATTATTAGATATGCTACACTAAAAAGTTTAAAAAGTTGGTTTGTATATTTTTTAAAAAACTTAACCTTTGCTTTGTATGCTGCTGCTGCTGCTAAGTCGCTTCAGTCGTGTCCGACTCTGTGTGACCCCATAGATGGCAGCCCGCCAGGCTCCCCCGTCCCTGGGACTCTCCAGGCAAGAACACTGGAGTGGGTTGCCATTTCCTTCTCCAATGCATGAAAGTGAAAAGTAGAACATGCAAATATATCATATTTGTCAGTCCTAAGTCTTCTAATTATACTGATAGTGATTTTATTTTCTGTGCTGTGTAAGATTTACATTTCTCCAGTGTCAAATCTGTAGGTCTTTCATTATAGCTATTAGACATAGAATATAGATTTCATCATATGTACACACACATACACGCATACACACTTCAGGTCAAGATTACAAAACAACAAGATTATTAAACTTCTCCCCCATATTTCCTTATATAATACTTATAAATGTATTTGCTTGTTTAATTCTTTTTTTTTTTTTTTTTTTTGCGTAGATGCCCTCTTATTGCAGATATAATTGCCGCTTATACATCGCCCTATTTTCTTGGGCTTTTCTTCTATTCCAATGACCAACTTTGTCACCAATATTACATTCTTCTAAGCTTTAGAGTTCTGTAGTTTATTTTATGCAGGCATACATTGGCGATATTGCAGGTTTGGTTCCAGACCACCACAATAAAGTAAATAATGAATGAAGTGAATCACACAAAAAGTTGTGTTTACACTATACTTTAGTCTATTATCTGTGTAATAGCTTTATGTCTAAAAGTTGCTTTAATACTTTATTGTTAATAATGCTAATCACAATCTGAGCCTTCAATTAGTTGTAATCTTTTTGCAGCAGTAACATCACTGATCACGTATGACTGTAACAATATTACAGTAGTGAAAATTAGAAATATTTAGAATTACCAAATTGTGACAACGAAATATAAAGTGAGGAAGTATTATTGGAAAAATTATGTAATAGGCTTGCTTATGCAGGGTTGCCACAAACTTTTAATTTGTGGGCAAAAAAGGCAGTACCTGAGAAATGCAAGGAAGAGATGTACCATAAAATGAGATACACCTGGGTTTGGCAAGACCTGTCAATTTTTTTGTTTATCAAAAATTAGTTATTCTTTATTGTTTTTTTTTTCAGATGCCAACTTTCATAACTTTTCATTAGTATTGTCATTGACTATCCATAAAATGTATGGATTAAATTATACATGACTGGCATCTTTGCAATATATTTTTCCTAACTAAAAATATGGACAACAGACTGGTTCCAAATTGGGGAAGGAGTATGTCAAGGCTGTATATTGTCACCTTGCTTATTTAACTTATATGCAGAATACATCATGCGAAATCCCAGGCTGGATGAAGCACAAGCTAGAATCCAGATTGCCAGGAGAAAATATCAAAAACCTCAGATATGCAGATGATACCACCCTTATGGCAGAAAGCGAAAAAGAACTAAAGGCCTCTTGAAAGTCAAAGAGGAGAGTGAAAAAGTTGGTTAAAGCTCAGTATTCAGAAAACTAAGATCATGGCATCTGGTCCCATCACTTTATGGCAAATAGATAGGGAAAGAAGGCAACAGTGGGAGACTATTTTTCTGGGGCTCCAAAATCACTGCAGATGGTGATTATAGCCATGAAATTAAAAGACACTTGCTCCTTGGAAGAAAATCTGTGACAAACCTAGAGAGCATATTAAAAAGCAGAGACATTACTTTGCTGACAAACATCCATCTAATCAGAGCTATGGTTTTCCCCATAGTCACATATGGATGTAAGAGTTGGATTGTGAAGAAAGCTGAGCACTGAAGAATTTATGCTTTTGAACTGTGGTGTTGGAGAAGACTCTTGAGAGTCCCTTGGACTGCAAGGTGATCCAACCAGTCCATCCTATAGGAAATCAGTTCTGAATATTCATTGGAAGGACTACTGCTGAAGCTGAAACTCCAAAACTTTGGCCACCTGTTGCAAAGAACTGACTCACTGGAAAAGACCCTGATGCTGGGAAAGATTGAAGGCAGGAGGAGAAGGGGATGACAGAGAATGAGATGGTTGGATGGCATCACTGACTTGATGGACATGAGTTTGAGCAAGCTTCAGAAGTTGGTAATGGACAGGAAAACCTGGTGTGCTGCAGTCCATAGAGCGACTCTTGCAGTCCAAGAGTTGGACACAACTGAGCGACTAAACTGAACTGAAAATGTAGTGTGCATTTTTATTTATTTAGGTCTTTTTTTATATTTGTCTTTTTTCTAACACTCAGTGGAATTCCTTTCAATATTTTACCATTATATATGATGTTTTCTATAGACTTCTATGGTATCTACTTCATTAAGTTAACTTAAATGTGCCTATTGAATATTTTTAGTTATTGGGAGCCAAGGAAATAATTCAGATATCACGTGGGGGTTTTATTGTTTGTTTGAAATAAAATAAAGGATCTGAAATTATCTCATTTATTTATTGATTTCCTCACCCACTCACTGCATTAGACAATAAGCTTCATGAGAACAGAGACCATGTCTTTCTTAACTTTTACAATCCAGCACCAAGGACAGAGTCTCTCATTTAATGGAGAATGGAAGAAATCACATTTAGAAATTTACCCAATGACTTTAAAGCAGCCTTTAGCATATGGTTTTCAATTTTGGGGGAAAGTCTTAAAATTTGGAGATAGAGCCACTGAGTTAAATCCTGATTCTGATTCTTAATACCAGTATGATTTGGAGCAATTTAACTCCTCTGAGTTGCCTAAATGGAAACTGAAATGGATAAAACACAGAACCATTGTGAGAAGTAAATGTAATGATGCTATAAAGTTGCTAACAAAGTATAAGATACATAATTAATAAAATTAAATACAACTGTCATTTTCCTCTTTTCCTCATAAACTATGAATACCATTTTAAATAACTGTTGGGCAGCTATATATGATATTGTTTACGTTCAAATGAATTTTTCATGTTTCACAATGTTTTATATAGAGTGAACATAACTTATGATTTTTTACCAGTCTGAGTTCATATACCTCTGCTGCTGCTGCTGCTGCTAAGTTGCGTCAGTCGTGTCCAACTCTTCACGACCCCATGGACTGCAGCCTACCAGGCTCCTCCATCCATGGGATTTTCCAGGCAAGAGTACTGGAGTGGGGTGCCATTGCCTTCTCCTCATATACCTCTAGAACCACAGAAATCTTCCCTTCAGTAAGTGTTTTCACAAGCAACCATGGCCTGAAATCTATCATAATCCTTCTGGTGATAAAAAAAATATTCAATCCAACTAAATATTTGAATATTTAATAGCGGCTCCAAAATCACTGCAGATGGTGACTGCAGCCATGAAATTAAAAGACGCTTACTCCTTGGAAGGAAAGTTATGACCAACCTAGAGAGCATATTCAAAAGCAGAGACATCACTTTGCCAACAAAGGTGTGCCTAGTCAAGGCTATGGTCTTTCCTGTGGTCATGTATGGATGTGAGAGCTGGACTGTGAAGAAGGCTGAGCGCTGAAGAATTGATGCTTTTGAACTGTGGTGTTGGAGAAGACTCTTGAGAGTCCCTTGGAGTGCAAGGAGATTCAACCAGTCCATTCTGAAGGAGATCAGCCCTGGGATTTCTTTGGAAGGAATGATGCTAAAGCTGAAACTCCAGTATTTTGGCCACCTCATGCGAAGAGTTGACTCATTGGAGAAGACTCTGATGCTGGGAGGGATTGAGGGCAGGAGGAGAAGGGGACGACAGAGGATGAGATGGCTGGATGGCATCACTGACTCGATGAATGTGGGTCTGAGTGACCTCCGAGAGCTGGTGATGGATAGGGAGGCCTGGCGTGCTGCAGTTCATGGGGTCGCAAAGAGTCGGGCACGACTGAGCGACTGATCTGATCTGATCTGATAAATGTACTTCACAAACAACCATAATATGAAACCCCTCACAATTCTTCCACTGATATAAACTATTCAATCCAATCCCATGATGTTTATTTAACATCTACTATACTATGCATTATAGAAAATATTAGTAAGAAAGGACCATTATCTTCAAAGGAATCCCATATTATGAGTGAAGCAGATGAGAAATAGACCTGAAACAAACATATAAGTAGGTGTATATAATTTTCAGACATTGCAGTATTGCTTTTGTACCCATTTAATTATGAATATGGGCTTCCTCAGTGGCTCAGCAAAATTTGCCTGCAATTTAAGAGCTGCAGGCGACTTGGGTTTGAAACCTGGGTCAGGAAGATCCTCTGGAGGAGGTCATGGCAACTCACTCCAGTATTCTTGCCTGAAGAATCTCTATGGAACAGAGGAGAGTGGTGGGCTACAGTCCATAGGGTCCACAAAGAGTCAGACAGGACTGAAGTGACAGTATGCACACACGCACATATGCAATCATGAATATGTGTCCATCAGTTCAGTTCAGTTCAGTTCAGTCTCTCAGTCGTGTCCGACTCTTTGCGACCCCATGAATCACAGCATGCCAGGCCTCCCTGTCCATCACCAACTCCCAGAGTTCACTCGGACTCACGTCCATCAAGTCAGTGATGCCATCCAGCCATCTTATCCTCTGTCATCCCTTTCTCCTCCTGTCCCCAATCCCTCCCAGCAATGTTACAAAAATAGAGTCAGTTTTTATAATCAGTTTTTTTAATTTTCTGGAAATAAACTGAATAAAATTATAGATTTTAAAATGTTGAGGGACTCAAATTCTCAGGTGAGGAATTGGAGGAACAGAGAGGTCCAAAGTTACCTAGAGAGCTGGGAATTAAAGCCTGATTTCCTACATGCTAACTAATTATCCCTTTCACATACAGCATGTGATATATATTGACAATTTACATTAACTCACATAGTTATATTGTGATTTAACATTCTGAGATGGCAATTTCTTTGGGATTCTTTATCTTCATGTCAAAACTATTTGCTGACTATAAAGCTTTTCTCTGAATTTTGCATAAATAATTCATCTATTCATACATTTGAAAAACTATCTGATAAAACAACTTTAAATTGCCTAGCTAATTCCCAGAAGCCAGTTATTCCCTAAAACATATTCACTTTGAGTAATTCAGTTTTGTTCATCAGTCATGTGAAATTCTCCTATACTTTTCATAATTTAAAAAATTGTTAACTTACTTTTTCGTTAATGTTTAAAGGGAAATAGATGGAGAAACAGTGGAAACAGTGTCAGAATTTATTTGTGGGGGCTCCAAAATCACTGCAGATGGTGACTGCAGCCATGAAATTAAAAGACGCTTACTCCTTGGAAGGAAAGTTATGACCAACCTAGATAGCATATTCAAAAGCAGAGACATTACTTTGCCAACAAAGGTTCGCCTAGTCAAGGCTATGGTCTTTCCTGTGGTCATGTATGGATGTGAGAGCTGGACTCTGAGGAAGGCTGAGCGCCGAAGAATTGGTGCTTTTGAACTGTGGTGTTGGAGAAGACTCTTGAGAGTCCCTTGGACTGCAAGAAGATCCAACCAGTCCATTCTGAAGGAGATCAATCCTGGAATTTCTTTGGAAGGAATGATGCTAAAGCTGAAACTCCAGTATTTTGGCCACCTCATGCGAAGAGTTGACTCATTGGAGAAGACTCTGATGCTGGGAGGGATTGAGGGCAGGAGGAGAAGGGGATGACAGAGGATGAGATGGCTGGATGGCATCACTGACTTGATGGGTGTGAGTCTGAGTGACCTCCGGGAGTTGGTGATGGACAGGGAGGCCTGGCGTGCTGCAGTTCATGGGGTCGCAAAGAGTCAGACACGACTGAGTGACTGATCTGATCTGATCTGATCTGAAAGTCTATTTTAATAAAAGAAAATAATTTTAAAGTTTTCATTCATTGATAATTTGAAAAAATCCAGTGCTTCTACAGAACTATTGCTACAAATTCAGATAAAAAATGAATTAGTAGACTGATGTCAGCATTAGGTTGCTGTAAGATGCTCCCTTTCTACCCCTCAGTGGACTCAGGCACAATGAGTAAGAGGAGGTTTGATGCACACAAAAGGAATAGGATGTAGGGATAAAGTGGGGAGAGCCTCAGACAGCAGTGCAGCTCTGTGAAACTTTCCACTAGGCCAAGCAAAAGCTGCCTAGCATAGAGTGTTGGGCAGAAAAGGTGTGCAACAGTACCCACACTGTACTTGTCACTGCCTGGGAGCATCCCAGGAAGACTGCTGTAAAGCAGCAGTGGATCCAGAAGTGACAGCTGGGACAGTCAGTCAGTCTGGTCCTCAAAGTGGTTTCTCTTGGAGATCTGAGGAACATATTTCCATGACTGCCACAGCATATAGACACAGTGGCATAAGATAAACTCATAAAAAATAATTTCAGTCAAGTTCTCCTCCTCAGCATTACTTCATCATGCTGAGTTACGTTCTGAAGAGAAACAGCATTCATAAAACTATGTCTTACAGAAACCCAGGGGAAAAGGTATGTTTTATGCTTATACTTTATCATCACCTCTCAGGGGACAAGGGGAAATCATGCGGCTCATTCACGGGACTCTTCCTCTTTTACCACCTTCTCCAATTCCTTTCTTTGCCCTGAAAAATGGGTACATTTCCAAAGGGTCAGATTCCAGACTCCTGCTTTTGTCTCTTCATCTCTATCCTCAATGAATTCTCAAGACATCCATATTGGTGTCCTTGTAGCCACTTTCCAGAGATACTTTTTCTATAGCTCCTGACTTAAGTCACAGCCTCAGCTACCTTCAAGAAATTCTGAATTTGCTATTTCAATACAACTTTAATTTACCATGTCAAAAACAAACAAACATGAAAAAATTCATTATTTTGTTACCAGTTATTTTTTCTTAAAGAAATCATTCTTGAAAGATTTGAATCATCCTCTCCCTGCACTAAGGATTATCAGGGTTTTTCAATTTCTTTTTTTTATGGAAAAGTCTTTTAAATCCTCCCTTCAATTCCACCCACATACCACAGACTATGTCCTCATCATCCTGACACTAACATGCTTATGATAGTGTCAGCTGTTTACCTCACTCCCTGAAACAAGAACAGAAACTCTGGAGCATCAGCTGGGGTCACTGTCCCAGACAGTGTAAAAGACAAATGTGAAGCCAAAGACGAGGCACGTCAGGGGGCCAGGAGTTACTCACCCATCAGGTAGCTTCCATGTGTACACTAATATTCTTTTAATGGTGATACAAATTGTGAACAATAAAGAAAAACAATGTAACCCTTTGTGAGAAATATGCTGCATTTTTTAAACCCATGACAACTTTTATACCAAGAAGCATTTTTGTGTGATTTTTTTTTCTACTATGGTTTTGAAAAACAACAAGGGATTTTAAATTATCTTGCATGTAATTGCCTCCACAGATAAGAGGGTTCAGCTGGAAAGTCTAAATTTTCATCTACGAAAACTGGCTTAATCCTTCCACCAAACAAAAATTTAAAATATGGATCCCAATATGCCACAGGTAACTGATAAAAATATTAGAACATGTCTTCAAGATTACACATAGGTGAGAACACCGGAACCATAAGTATTGTTTGTGGCTTAGGTAAAACAAAGTTCCTCTTTGCCAGCAACCCAAAAGGGCTAAATCAGTCTTAGAGCTGCAGCCACAAGTGATAAGCTCCAGGATCAAATCCAAGAAAAACAAAGGTCACCTCCCAGGCAGTTTCTGTTCCTCTTCTCTGAGACTGCCCTTGCTTCTCCCTTAAAAGACAATAAAAGCAGGGCACGGTGCACATACCTATCCACACAGCACAAGGAATGAACCTAGAATGCCTCCAAGAGGCAAATTCATAAGCTAACAGAGCAGAATGTAAACTTCACTTGGAATGTGCCTGTTATCCATGTCATACATTCTCCTCCCAGCCTGAGAAGGATGTCAACTTGCTTAGTTCTTTGTTGTATAAGACATACCTTCAAGCCAAATACAAAGGACTTTACCAAAACTTGGTCTTTATATGTTGTAAATGGGTGCCTCCAAAGAGAATGCCTGCATTCTTCCTCAGCCTGGTACTGACGACTTTCCCATCCCAATTCCTTTTGAAGTTGTGAGTCAAAAATGATGTGCATTATTCTTTTTAATATTTAGACATTAGGTGTTATAGAAATGCAAATAGTGAAATGCAGATAAAAAAATACACTTAGACTTTCATGTCTCATTGTTTCAAACTGTCCAATTCTAGTTCCCAAAAGAAATGCAACATGTGGACTTTAAAAAAAAAATTAAAAGCACATTGACAATTAAGCATAAGAATGATTTGCTGTAAGCTTTTTGTTCTGTTATGACCCTTTGCCTACCACTGTGACTAGAATCAGAACACATGTTCATCATTGCAATATACACCTCTTTCTCAGAATTTCTAAACATCTTGACCCACAGTTATCACTCTGTTAAGTGGTAATATCAAATATTCTTTTTTGCTTACGAATTAAGTTATATGTTTTCTACTTTGTATTGCAGTGCTTTAAAATAGCTACCTCAGAGATTTTAGTTTTGTTTTTTGTTTGGGTTTTATATTTTGTGCCCAACCCTCTCAAAATAAGATTTTTTTAGAAAGACTTTTTATTCTTTTCAAGTGACTCCTGTTTAGTAACTGGTTCCAATTAAAGTAAGTGCATTTTTTGTCTTAGTAAACCCATGAGAGGTAAAATGAACAAAACTCACCTTTCTGATGAAAAACAAGTAGAAATGCTTAATGAACAATACAGTGAAATATTCTTAGTTTAAATGGAAATGGAGGGGAAATGGAAATGGGGTGTTTTTATTTCCAGAAAATAGATGATAGGATTTCTTTCTTCTATTGTATAAGAAAATAATTTTGACTAAGATCTGATTTTATAATATTTTAAGATGATTTTCTTGAGTCTGAAAGAATGGCAGAAATTGATAAGAAATTTTAAAGTATACACAAAATTATTTGTTCTAAACTTTAAAACAATCAATTCAGTCACTCAGTCGTGTCTGACTCTAACAATAAATAGTCTCATTTTATTACCATTAAAATGAAATGAACACTTGAAAGAGGTTGAAAAATATTCAACCAAATTAAATGGGCTGCTATACTATGAGCTGGTGTTAATTTTACCTCATTTGTATTAATGTAAAATAAATCATCAAAGCAGAAGTGAAAATGCAACAGCATTTGTTAGTAATTTCCACTTAATGCCCTGGCAGTGTTATAAATATATCATTAATTATACCGTGCCAGACACAATGTTAAATTACTTTTTGAAAATATTCCTCTTAATATAGCTGTTAATTTTGGACACTATCAAAAGAATGCTTTATCTTGAAAAGCTATCAAAATATTGATCTTAAACTCCAAGTCTAATTGGCTATTTCATAACTATAGTGTCCAGGGAAAAAAATGGTTGGCAATATTTGTCATTTCTGGACAATTATTCTCATAAGAATAAAGAAGATAAAGGTGCATATCAATTATCTGTTGGATATCCTGAGTATTGAGTGATTACCTGCTTTATCAACAATTTATTGTCTCCTCAGTAATAAAGTTAATTCTTATGCCATACATATGTGATCATAATTGATAAGGGATTTATGATGGCAATAATAAATCAATTTTTATACTGACTCTTCTCCTAAGATATATAATGAAATAGAAAACATAATTTGTTACATATCTTCAGTACAAAAATATAGAAATATTGCCATGTTTCATTACTGATTTTGATATATTAAAATATGTCAGAATTGGTAAAAAGACTATTTTTCTTTTTTTATTCTGTATAGAACAGAACTTTTGTTTAAATAAATTCATTGAACGAAAGTTTAAATAAATTTTATTCAAGTGAATTCTTAATTATTAACCTTTTGAAGTAATTACTAAAGCTTTTGCTTACATATTACAACTTTCTTCTTACAAAGAAATAGAGATGGGATCTGAACATAATACTACTTAAGATGACAAACGAAGATCAAAAATACATATAAGGCAAATTTACTAATTCATCCAACTGAGGTCAGTTGATAAAGGGACAGGTAGGGCAAGGTATAAAAATCAATAAATGGGTTAGTGAAGCCAGGTGATCAATTCCTAGCCTTGAACTAAGAAGAGATGTTATTATCCTTAGCCAGTAAGAAGAAACCTATGAAGAAGATTATGTTTTTCTTTCCTTATGTGTATACTGGGATTTAGTGTCACTGCCACTGTTTTCCTCAAAGCATGAACACAAGTGTATGATCTCACAAGTAACTTGCTTTTCTGAGTAGGACACAAAATCATGCAGCCTTTCCCTACAGCATGTGAATTTTTGGTTGGGAAGTAATTTCCTGCTCCTGATTCTCCACTTGCACAGAAAAAACACGGCAGTATTTTCTGGGCTTCTCCTTTTAATAAGTGCAGGGATGATCCCATGGAAAAGAACAGAGATCATTCTGTTGTTTTTGAGATTGCATCCAAGTATTGCATTTCACACTCTTTTGTTGACCATGATGGCCACTCCATTTCTTCTGAGGGATTCCTGCCCACAGTAGCAGATATAATGGTCATCTGAGTTAAATTCACCCATTCCAGTCCATTTGAGTTCGCTGATTCCTAGAATGTCAACATTCACTCTTGCTGTCTCCTATTTGACCACTTCCAATTTGCTTTGATTCATGGACCTGACATTCTAGGTTCCTATGCAATATTGCTCTTTACAGCATCAGACCTTGCTTCTATCACCAGTCACATCCACAACTGGGTATTGTCTTTGCTTTGGCTCCATCCCTTCTTTCTTTCTGGAGTTATTTCGCCACTGATCTCCAGTAGCATATTGGGCACCTACTGACCTGGGGAGTTCCTCTTTCAGTATCCTATCATTTTGCCTTTTCATACTGTTCATGGGGTTCTCAAGGCAAGAATACTGAAGTGGTTTGCCATTCCCTACTCCAGTGGACCACATTCTGTCAGATCTCTCCACCATGACCCACCCGTCTTGGGTGGCCCCACAGTGCATGGCTTAGTTTCACTGAGTTAGACAAGGCTGTGGTCCTAGTATGATTAGATTGACTAGTTATCTGTGATTATGGTTTCAGTGTGTTTGCCCTCTGATGCCCTCTTGCAACACTTACTGTCTTACTTGGGTTTCTCTTACCTAAAGGAAAGATATAAGCATTTGAATGCAGAGTTCCAAAGAATAGCAAGACGAGATAAGAAAGCCTTCCTCAGCGATCAATGGAAAGAAATAGAAGAAACAACAGAATGGGAAAGACTAGGGATCTCTTCAAGAAAATTTGAGATACCAAGGGAATATTTCATGCAAAGATGGGCTTGATAAAGGACAGAAATGGTATGGACCTAACAGAAGCAGAAGATATTAAGAAGAGGTGGCAAGAATACACAGAAGGACTGTACAAAAAAGCTCTTCATGACCCAGATAATCATGATGGTGTGATCACTGACCTAGAGCCAGACATTCTGGAATGTGAAGTCAAGTGGGCCTTAGAAAGCATCACTACGAACAAAGCTAGTGGAGATGATGGAATTCCAGTGGAGCTATTCTAACTCCTGAAAGATGATGCTGTGAAAGTGCTGCACTCAATATGCCAGCAAATTTGGACAACTCAGCAGTGGCCACAGGACTGGAAAAGGCCAGTTTTCATTCCAATCCCAAAGAAAGGCAATGCCAAAGAATGCTCAAACTACCGCACAATTGCACTCATCTCACATGCTAGTAAAGTAATGCTCAAAATTCTCCAAGCCAGGCTTCAGCAATACATGAACCATGAACTTCCAGACATTCAAGCTGGTTTTAGAAAAGGCAGAGGAACCAGAGACCAAATTGTCAACATCCGCTGGATCATGGAAAAAGCAAGAGAGTTCCAGAAAAACATCTATTTCTGCTTTATTGACTATGCCAAAGCCTTTGACTGTGTGGATCACAATAAACTGTGGAAAATTCTGAAAGAGATGGGCATGGGAATACCAGACCACCTGACCTGCCTCTTGGAAAACCTATATGCAGGTCAGGAAGCAACAGCTCTAACTGGACATGGAACAATGGACTGGTTCCAAATAGCAAAAGGAGTACATCAAGGCTGTATATTGTCACCCTGCTTATTTAACTATATGCAGAGTACATCATAAGAAACGCTGGGCTGGAAGAAGCACAAACTGTAATCAAGATTGCCAGGAGAAATATCAATAACCTCAGATATGCAGATGACACCACCCTTATGGTAGAAAGTGAAGAGGAACTCAAAAGCCTCTTGATGAAAGTGAAAGAGGAGAGTGAAAAGGTTGGTTTAAAGCTCAACAATCAGAAAACGAAGATCACGGCATCTGGTCCCATCACTTCATGGGAAATAGATGGGAGAAACAGTGTCAGACTTTATTTTTCTGGGCTCCAAAATCACTGCAGATGGTGACTGCAGCCAAGAAATTAAAAGACGCTTACTCTTTGGAAGGAAAGTTATGACCAACCTAGATAGCACATTCAAAAGCAGAGACATTACTTTGCCAACATAGGTTCACCTAGTCAAGGCTATGGTTTTTCCAGTGGTCACGTATGAATGTGAGAGTTGGACTGTGAAGAAAGCTGAGCGCTGAAGAATTGATGCTTTTGAACTGTGGTGGTGTTGGAGAAGACTCTGGAGAGTCCCTTGGACTGCAAAGAGATCCAACTAGTCCATTCTAAAGGAGATCAGCCCTGGGTGTTCTTTGGAAGGACTGATGCTAAAGCTGAAACTCCAATACTTTGGCCACCTCATGCAAAGAGTTGACTCATTGGAAAAGACTCTGGTGCTGGGAGGGATTGGGGGCAGGAGGAGAAGGGGACGACAGAGGATGAGATGGCTGGATGGCATCACTGACTCGATGGATATGAGTCTGAGTGAACTCTGGGAGTTGGTGATGGACAGGGAGGCCTGGCGTGCTGTATTCATGAGGTCGCAAAGAGTCGGACATGACTTAGTGACTGAACTGAACTGAACTGATCCCTTAGATGAGGTTTAATTGAGCAAAAAGAGTTTCTGAACAAACAGTCGCACCACTTACAAAAAATTGCATGTGATTAACCCAAATATATTTCTTTTTCACACAAAAGAAGTCTGATGTTTCTGATTTCAGACTTCCATGAGGGCTCTGGACATCATCATGCATCAGGGCCCTTCCGTTCTCTGTCCTCTCGTCCCCTTTCTGTCCTCCCCTCCTCCTCTCCTCCGCGCGCCTCCCGTCCCCCCTCTCCTCGTCTGTTCCCTCTTCTGTGGGGCCCCCCCTTTCGCCGGGCGCGTTCGCGGCTGCTCTCCGTGGGGGGGTGTGGGGCGGTGGTCCGTCCGGCGGGGGCGGGGGGGGGGGGGGGGGGTCGGGGGGGCCTGGGGTCGCTCTCTTTGCGGTCGCTCTCGCCATGCCACTGGTCGGGTCTCCTTTTCCCCGGTGGGGCCGCCCTGTCTCATGCATATTGGGTGACTGGCGGTCCCCCCGGATCAGTCGGACTGGTTCGTGTCTTCCTTCTTTTCTCCTCTTCACTAGTCCTGTGGTTCTTCACGTGTATCTTTCCTTTCCTGTCTCTCGCTGACTTTTCTTTGTTGCTCTCCCTTCCATTGTATTTCTCCTCTGGTTTTCATTCTCTCTCCCAGTCTATCCATAGTTCCACCCATATTCTACTATCCAGTCCTAGACACCATCATATCATCATATCTTACATGGATTACAGCAAAAGCTTGCTATAACTGCTCTCATTTCCTGAAGCTTACTTCTCCAAAGCACATTTGAGTAATCCTTCTGAAATGCAACCCTAGTAAAGACAATCTTCTAATTAAAACTGTTCAGTGGTTTTCTATTTTCCTTAGGATTGAGTAAATACTTTAGGATAGCCATGAATCCCTTCATTAGGTGACCATGAAGAGCTTAGGCTTTTGCTCCCACTCTTCCCTGCCTCACACCCTTTATCCAGCCATAGTTAACTCCTTTCACCATTTGCATGTGTAATACTTCCTCTTACAGACTCTGCACATGCCATTTTGTTTATTTGAAATACTGTCCCCTCTCTTTCCACCTCTCTTGATTTTTCTACCTAGCTATTTTTCTTCATTCACTTATCCACTAACCATTCCCTCTAAGGGACTTCCCTGATAGCTCAGTTGGTAAAGAATCCTCCTGCAATGCAGGAGACCCCAGTTTGATTCCTGGGTCAGGAAGATCTGCTGGAGAAGAGATAGGCTACCCACTCCAGTATTCTTGGGCTTCCCTTGTGACTCAGCTGGTAAAGAATGCACCTGCAATGCAGGATACCTGGGTTTGACCCCTGAGTTGGGAAGATCCCTGGAGAAAGGAAAACCCACTCCAGTATTCTGGCCTGGACAATTGCATGGACTGTATAGTCCATGGGGTCACAAAGAGTCAGACACCAATCAATGACTTTCACTTCACTTCATTTCCTCTAAGAAAATTTTCCTAAACCTTACACTCCACTTCCAGACTCAAGGAGGTACCCTTGCTATTTATTCCTATAGTACCCTGTGTTTCCTTATTATCATATTTATTAGTCTATTTTTAACTAGTCCCTATTGACTGTTACGGGGAAGGCAATGGCACCCCACCCCAGTACTCTTGCCTGGAAAATCCCATGGATTGAAGAGCCTGGTAGGCTCCAGTCCATGGGGTCGCTAAATCTGAGCGACTTCACTTTGACTTTTCACTTTCATGCATTGGAGAAGGAAATGGCAACCCACTCCAGTGTTCTTGCCTGGAGAATCCCAGGGACAAAGGAGCCTAGTGGGCTGCTGTCTATGGGATCGAACAGAGTCGGACACGAATGAAGTGACTTAGCAGCAGCAGCATTGACTGTTAATTCCATAAATGCAGTAACAATGTCTGTTCTCTACATTTATTATAATATCTGCTTAGTGATAGATAGTAACACTACATATGGTATACATTTGTATACTATTTGAATGGTATACATTTCAATTAATCCAAATCAACTCATATAATGTATACACTAAACTATATGGCAAGAGCAAAATAAATGTAAATATATATAATTATACTAATAAATCTACATTAAGCTTTACTCATTTTGGTTCATTTATATTTTGCTATGGTATGAACTCTTTAGATTTCTGTGTTTTAAGCTTCAGAGTCCATCTCTGTTTCTACTTCTTAAACCATAGATCTATGGTATATTCTGGCTTCTAAGAGCCTGTAGAGTAGAACCAAAATGTTGATTTTTAGTCTTATATGTATAAAACAGGGGCTCTTCTTGAGAAAACTCTATTGATGTAGCTCACAGTTGTAGCTGAACCTTCTAACCATTCGTCTCCAGAGAGTAAACTGACTTTCTTGATATGTGAAATTCTAAGAATTGTGGGACTTATTTCTGCAATGCTCTTTAGTTTTTCTCATTTGCTCTTCCTTTCATGGGAAATAAAGGAGAAAATATGCCAGAGGGTGATCAATGAAGTTTTTATCAAGTCTAACAATAATATCTATCCAATAAAAAATTATTCTCGTGGCAACTGTACTTAATATCATTTCACTCCACCTTATATTTTCCTCTTGGAACACTATATTATTTACATAGGAACAACCTAAATGGGATGAGCCTTAAGAAGTTTTTATTTGTAACTTTGTCTTCTATAACACAAGTCTCAAAAATTATTTCTCCTTTAGTATTTTAAAGTTATTTTAAACAAACTTCAGTATTAGCTTTGAAATAAAATCATATCCTATTTTTCATACAAGAATAAAACAACTTTATTAGACAAGGTTATTTTTCCATGAAAAGAGTTCTAGAAAATTTAAGATAATAATTCTGAGAAATAGAGTACAGGTTTTTAAAATTTATAACTTTGACTGAAAACATAACAGAAAATTCAAATTTATAGTCATATAGAGATAGCAAGGTAGAATCATTTACACACATGAAAAATATTAAAACACTGTCATACCCAAACAGAAATTCATTTTTAATCTGAAGAGTGTCTGAAATGGATGGAAGCCAGAAAGAGGAACTTCTATAATTCTTGCAGTACTTTTATCTCCCTTTCTATTATAAAAAGTATATGTATCTTGGGAATATTTCTTTTTGTTCTTAGTTTTCCTTTAATTTTGTTCTCTTATTTTCAAGGGCTTAAATATAATGTAATATAATTACTTTGAATTAGGATGTTAAAATATAAATATCCTAAATAAATAGTTATAGCCGGGGATGATAGCTTAATCATATCAATCAAGGTATATAATGAACTCTCTGTTCCTTTCTCTCTCTCTCTCACACACACACACACACACACTCAGGCATAAACACATAAATACACATTTAGACACACATACACTATACATTCCCATAGTAGAATAAAGGGCTTTATATACACAGAAAATACTATCTTCATGTAAGACCATATATACACATAATAGATTCTATTAGAAAACTATTAAGTTCTAATGTGTTTAAAAGTGGTTACCAGAAATGGTTTGGAGAAGGCAATGGCACCCCACTCCAGTACTCTTGCCTGGAAAATCCCATGGACTGAGGACCCTGGTGGGCTGCAATCCATGGGGTCGCTGAGGGTCGGACATGACTGAGCGACTTCACTTTCACTTTTCACTTTCATGCATTGGGGAAGGAAATGGCAACCCACTCCAGTGTTCTTGGCTGGTGAATCCCAGGGATGGGAGAGCCTGGTGGGCTGCCGTCTATGGGATCACACAGAGTCAGACATGACTGAAGCGACTTAGCAGCAGCAGAAATGGTTACTGAGGAAAACAATAAACAGCTGATAGAGAACTCATAGCCAGAACAATCACTGGATTGTTCTCCCTTAACCTGTCCTACTTGAGCTACGGAGTGAACAACATTAATTACCAAAAGGCTAACTATGAGTTAGGAAACCTTGAAAGGCTGAGCATGGCACCAAAGAGTTATTGATATAGAATATACAAGAAGAGTAAAACCAAGAAGAAAACAATGTCATATATAACCAATACACTTTTCCACCAAAAGTAACAGAGGGTAGATCCTGTCATAAAAGAATACAACACAAACTTTAGGACTCAAACTTTCCCACGTGATCCCCAAAAAAGAATCATCAAAGTTTTAGAGAAAATATTTTTAAAAACACATGAAATGAAGACACTAATTAAGGAAGGAATTCCAAGGTGAAAACACAAGTAAGAGAGGATATGAAATCTATATATGAGATTCAAGAAAGTGAAAGTGTTAGTCACTCAGTCATGTCCAACTCTTTGCAACCCCATGGACTGTAGCCTACCAGGCTCTTCTGTCCATGGAATTCTCCAGGCAGGAGTACTGGAGAAGTGTTGTCATTCCCTTCTCCAGGGGATCTTCCTGACCCAGGGGTTGAACCTAGGTCCACTGCATTGCAGACAGATTCTTTACCATCTGAGCCACTAGGGAAGCTGTGAGATTCAAGAAGGCCCATCATAAACTTGGAATATTAAAACTTTTAATGCCAGTATTTTAAAAAAATAATAATTAATAGTGTACTAAAAATAGATGAGGGAGAAAAATATACCTGGAATTACTACTAAGAGGAATAGAATACCTCAGAACACAGAGGAAAGGCAAAGGAATAAACAGTTAAGAGGGGGAAAATGTCAATAGATTTGGAGAGTAGATCCATCTAACCCTAATAAGTTGTGAATTCAGAATCTACTTAATAGAGATTCTAGAAAACAAAACAAATTAAAGTGAAAGAAATAATAAAATAAAATAATAAAGAAGTTCATGATTAAAAAATAAATTGACAAACTGATCTTAAAATTCATTTGGAAATACAGGGGACTCGGAATAATTTTGAAAAAGAAAATCTGTAAGTTCATACTTCCTGATAACTGCAAAACTACAGTAATCAAGACAGTGTGGTAGTGGCATATAAACAGACATATAGATCATAAATCAATTGAAAACAATTAAATTGCAGAAATAAACTTTAATATGCATGATCACTGATTTTCAAGTAGGATGCCAAAACAATTCAAAGGCAGAAAAAAAATCTTTTAAGTAAGACTAGATACCTACATGCAAAAGAATGAATACCTACTCCTCACACAACATATAAAAATTAATTCGGTGTGGATCACAAACCTAAAAGTAAGAGTTAAAGCTACAGATTAGCTCAAGAAAACAACAGCAAAAACCCAACCAACAAAACCAACCAACCAAACAACAACAAATGTTCAAAGGGTTTGAACAGACAGACCTTTCTACACATAAGATAAACAAATGGCCAATAGGCACAGGAAAATCAAAGCTAAAATGAGGTATCACTTTACACATACCAAAATGGCCAAAATAATTTTTTTAAACTAACACATATTGTTTAGAATGTGGAGACCAGAAACCTCATATGCTATTGATAATGTAAAATGTAATGTAAAATGAATGTAAAATGATAAAGCCACTTTTCAAAATATTTTGATGTGTCCTCAAAAAATTAAATATTCAATTCCTACATGACTCAGTAATCCCCATTGCTAGATAAATACCAAAAGAACTGAAAACAGATGATTAAACAAAATCTTTTACATAAATGTTCACAGCAGCACTAGTCACAATACCCAAAGTAGAAACAAACCAAATGTGTATCAGTGAGTGAACTGATAAACAAAGTGTGGTAATATCTAGGCATAAGGGTTCGATATACGGACTGATACAGGAAAAAGACCTGACCACAAATTGGCAGTAGCACATACAAGCTTTATTGGGTGATACTTTGAAAGGTTCGCATGTGGGGAAAGTACCTGACAGCAGAAGTTTGCCAAGAGGCTATGGTATAAGGATAGTATAAGAATAGCTATTGGGCACAGAAACGCCAAAGGAGAGAGGGAGTACAGAAATGACCTACATAAGTAGGTGATGTCACTCAGAAGCACAATAAGAAGTCCCTAGGTCAAGGAACTATGAAGTGGGCAGCAGCTTGGGGCCTTACAACTATAAAGTGCTATCTTAGCAGTCAGTAACTGTTTTCAGTGAGCTCTTACATAGTATGCAAAACAAGCAGGCTCTACATGGGTGAAAACCTGCTTCTTTGGGCTATTTTTTAAATGATTAGATGTGCAAAATTTTGAGTTTGGTTCTGGCAGGCTTCTGAGCTATCAGATCTCAGCTTACAATAAAAAATAAGCAATCTAGAGTCCATTTCTTAGAGGATCTGTTTGGATTATTTATATAACACCATCCAATGGAATAGTATTCACTCATAAAGGAATGAAGCAATGATGCATGCTACGACATGGCTGAACCTTGCAAACTATTCTATGAGAAAGAAATTAGACACAAATGCTTCATACTATATTATTCCAATAATATAAAATATCCAGATTGACAAACCATAGAGATAGAAAGTGGACTTCTGGTTAGTGGAGGGAGAAGGAAATAGGGAGTTATTGTTTAATGTGTTTGGGGTTCTCATTTGCGATGATAAAAAAAAATTCTTTAACAAGACAGTAGTGATAGAATGGGGCTGGGGTTAGGCTACTGGCTCTGAGCCTGAGTTTCTGCTGAGTCAGAGATCTCCATCGTGTTCTTGTGCACTGGCTTTTGGAACTCAAGTAAAGGCCCTTTCATTTCAGGTGAAATTCCTCTTGGTAGATGGGACCTAGGCTGATCTTTGGAGAGAGATCAAGCCCTGAGCCTTTGGAATGGGAGCACTGACTTCAAGACCCTAGACTACCAGAAAACTAACCCTGGAGAGTATCAAATAGTGAGAACTCACATAAAGGAAACCACTTGAATACAAGACCTGGCATCACCCAACCACCAGTAGCACCTGTGCAGGACGCCTCATCTAAAAAAACAAAACAAAAATACAAACCAAGTCATCAGCAGATAGAATTACCACCTCACTCAGCCTTGCCTATCAGAGGAAAAACAAACAAACAAAACCTCAGCACAAATCTCACCCTGTATGAAGCTTAGACAAACCACTGGACCAACCTTAGGAGGGCAGAAACAAAAATAAAGAAAGAATTCAACTTTGAAGCTTGGGAAAAGGAGACCTCAAACACAACAAGTTAAAAAAAAATAATAATGAAAAGGCAGAGAAATACTACATAAATGAAGGAACAAACTAGAAACACAGAAGTCCAAATAAATGAAAAGGAAATAGGCAAACTACCTGAAAATGAATTCAGAATAATGATTTTAAAGATGATCCAAAACCTTGAAAACAAAATGGAGAAAGTGCAAGAATCAGTTAACAAAGACCTAGAAGAATTAAAGAATAAACATACAGAGACAAACAGCACAATTACTGAAATTAAAAATACTCTACAAGCAATCAATAGCAGAATATCTGAAGCAAAAGAATGAATCAGTGAGCTGAAAGATAAAATGGTGGAAATAACTTCTGAAGAGCAGAATAAAGTAAAAAGAATGAAAAGAACTAAAGATAGTCTCAGAGACCTCTAGAACAATATCAAACACACCAACATTCAAATTATAGGGGTCCCAGAAGAAGAAGAGAAAAGGAAAGGGTATGAGAAAATTTTTGAAGAGATTATAGTTGAAAATTTCCCCAACATGGAAAAGGAAATAGTCAATCAAGTCCAAGAGGCACAAAGAGTCCCATACAGGATAAACTCAAGGAGAAACACGTCAAGACATATACTAATCAAACAAAGACTAAACACAAAGAAAGAATATTAAAAGCAGCAAGAGAGAAGCAACAAGTAACATACAAGGGAAACCCCATACACTTAACAGCTGATCTTTCAGCAGAAACTCTGCAGGCCAGAAAGGAATGGCAGGATATATTTAAAGTATTGAAAGGGAAAAATCTACAACCAAGATGACAGTACCTGCCAAGGATCTCATTCAAAATTGATGGAAAAATAAAAAGCTTTTCAGACAAGCAAAAGTTAAAAGAATTCAGTACCACCAAACCAGTTTTACAACAAATGGTAAAGGGTCTTATATAGTCAAGAAATACAAGAAAAGAAAAAAGATCTACAAAATCAACCCCAAACAATTAAGAAAATGGCAATAGGAACATATATATCAATAATTATTTCAAATGTAAATGGAATAAATGTGCCAACCAAAAGACATAGACTGGCTGAATGGATACAAAAACAAGACCCATATATATGCTGTCTACAAGAGATCAACTTCAGACCTAAAGACACATATAAACTGAAAGTGAGAGGATGGAAAAATATATTCCGTGCAAATGGGAAGCAAAAGAAATCTGAACTAGCAATCCTCATATCAGACAAAATAGACCTTAAAATAAAGAAGATTATAAAAAATAAGGAAGGATACTACATAATGATCAAGGGATCAATCCAAAAGGCAGACTTAACAATTGTAAATATCTATGCACCCAACATAAGAGCACCTCAATACATAAATCAAACACTAACAGACATAAAAGGAGAAATTGACAGTAACAATAAAAGTAAGAGACTTCAACACCCCACTCATACTAATGGATAGATCATCAAAACAGAAAATTAAAAAGGAAACAGAAGTCTTAAATGATACATTAGATGAGATGAATCTCATTGATATCTTCAGGACATTCCATCCAAATACAGAATACATCTTCTCAAGTGCACATGGAACATTCTCCAGGATAGACCACATCTTGGGTCACAAATCAAATCTCAGTAAATTTAAGAAAATTGAAATTATATCAAGCATATTGTCTGACCACAATGCTATGAGTTCAGTTCAGTCATTCAGTCGTGTGAGACTAGATATCAATTGCAAGAAAAACACAGTAAGAAACACAAACACATGGAAATTAAATAACACCTTTCTAAATAACCAACAGGTTACTAAAGAAATCAAAAGAGAAATCAAAAAATTTCTAGAACCAAATGACGATGAAAACACAACAACTCAAAACCTATGGTATTCAGTAAAAGCAGTTCTAAGAGGGACATTTATAGCAATACAATCCTACCTACCTACAAGAAACAAGAAAAACATCGAATAGACAACCTAACTTTACACCTAAAACAACTGGAAAAAGAAAAAACAAACAAAAAAAAAATTAGTAGAAGGAAAGAAATCACAAAGATCTGAGCAGAAAGAAGTGAAAAAGAAATGAAAGAAACAATAGCAAAGATTAATAAAACTAAAAGCTGGTTCTTTGAGAAGATAAACAAATTTGACAAGCATTTAGCCATACTCATCAAGATAAAAAGAAAGAAGAATGAAATCAACAAAATTAGAAATGAAAAAGGAGAGGTTACAGCAGACAATGCAGAAACACAAAGGATTATAAGAGACTATTATGAACAACTATATGGCAATAAAATGGATAACCTGGAAGAAATGGACAGATTCTTAGAAAGTTCAATCTTCCAATACTGAAGCAGGAAGAAATAGAAATTATGAACAACCCAATTACAAGCACAGAAGTTGAAGCTGTGATCAAAAATCTCCCAAAAAACAAAAGCCCAGGACCAGATGGCTTCACGGGAGAATTCTATCAAACATTTAGAGAAGAGCTAATGCCTATCCTTCTAAAACTCTTTCAAAAAATTGAAGAGGAAGGAACACTTCCAAACTCATTCTACAAGGCCACCACTACCCTGATACCAAAACCAAACAAAGACAACACAAAAAAGAAAACTACAGGCCAATATCACTGGTGAACATAGATGCAAAAACCCTCAACAAAATTTTAGCAAACAGAATTTAGCAGCACATCAAAAAGGTTGTACACCATGATCAAGTTAGGTTTATTCCAGGGATGCAAGGATTCTTCATTATATGCAAATCAATCAATGTGATATGCTATGTTAACAAATTAAAAGATAAAAATCATATGATAAACTCAATAGAGGCAGAAAAAGCCTTTGACAAAATTCAGCACCAATTTATGATTAAAACTTCAAAAAATGGGCATAGAGGGAACCTACCTCAGCATCAGTAAAGGATCAGATATGATAAGCGCGCCCCTGAAAGCAAACATTATCCCGTCCATCACCACTCCTGGAGGTCACCCAGACTCACACCCTCAAGTCAGTGATCCATCCAGCCATCTCCCTCTCAGATCAGGCCAACCATCAGATCTTCTCCAATGAGTCAACTCTTCGCTGGGTGGCAATACTGTTTCACTATCATTCAAGCGTGGTGGGTACCGCAAACTTTCTTCTTTTCTCGTCTTATGGGTCTCTTAAAAGCAGGGCCTCCACTGTCTTCATACTGCTCCTCCCCGGCTTTTTATGAAAGGGCTTTCCACTATTATTAATATCTTTCCTGTTGAAAAAAATAGAATCCAGATCAGAAAAGAAGTAAACTCTCACTGTTTGCAGATGACATAGAAAGCCCTAGATAGTATCAGAAAAGTACTAGACGACTAATCAGTGAATTTAGCAAAGTTGCAGGATACAAAATCAATACACAGAAATCACTTGCATTTTTATATACTAACAATGAAAAATCAGAAAGAGAAATTAAGGAATCACTCCCATTCACCACTGCAACAAAAAGAATTAAATACCTAGGAATAAACTTACCTAAGGAGACAAAAGAACTGTACACAGAAAATTATAAGACTCTAATGAAATAAATCAAAGACAACATAAATACATGAAGAGATATTCCATGTTCCTGAGTAGGAAACTGACGCAATATTGTGAAAATGACTATACTATCAAATACAATCTACAGATTCAATGCGACCTCTATCAAATTACCAATAGCATTTTTCACAGAACTAGAACAAAAAATTTCACAATTCATATGGAAACACAAAAGACCCTGAATAGCCAAAGCAGTCTTGAGAAAGAAGAATGGAGCTGGAGAAATCAACCTCTTCCTGAGCAGATTATACTACAAAGCTATGGTCATCAAGACAGTATGGTACTGGCACAAAGACAGAAATATAGATCAATGGAACAAGATAGAAAGCCCAGAAATAAACTCATGCACCTATGGGTGCCTTATTTTTGACAAAGGAGGCAAGAATATCAGACAGTCAGGCCTCTGCCCTCCCCCCTCTCCTCCGCTCGGTCTTCTCCAGGTCACTCTTCGCGCTGGCTTCTCCTCTCTGGGCTCCCGCCTTCTCATCCCTCTCCTCTATGGCTTCTCTGGTTTCTCTTTTTAAGGACTATGGATGGTAAAGAGCCTCTTCAATAAATGGTGCTGGGAATATTGGACAGCTACATGTAAAAGAATGAAATTAGAACACTTCCTAACACCATACACAAAGATAAACTCAAAGTGGATTAAATACCTAAATGTAAGACCAGAAACTATAAAACTATTAGAGGAAAACATAGGCAGAATATTCAATGCCATAAATCAAAGCAAGATCCTCCATGACCCATCTCCTAGAGTAATGGAAATAAAAGTAAACAAGTGGGACCTGATTAAATTTAAAAGCTTTTGCACAGCAAAAGAAACTATAAGCAAGGTGAAAAAACAACCCTCAGAATGGGAGAAAAAAATAGCAAATGAAAGGAAACAACCGACAAAGGATTAATTTCCAAAATATACAAGCAGCTCATACAACTCAATGCCAGAAAAACAAACAACCCAATCAAAAAGTGGGAAAAAGACTTAAACAGATATTTTTCCAAAGAAGACATACAGATGGCTAACAAACACAGGAAAAGTTACTCAACATCACTCATTATTAGGAAATTCAAAACTACAGTGAGATATCACCTCACACCAGTCAGAATGGCCATAATCAAAATGTCTACTAACAACAAAAGCTGGAGAGGATGTGGAGGAAAGGGAATGCTCTTGCACTGTTGGTGAGAATATAAATTGATACGACCACTACGGAAGATGGTATGGAGATTCCTTAAAAAACTAGGAATAAAACCACCATATGACCCAGCAATCCCACTCCTAGGCATATACCCAAGGAAACAAAAATTGAAAAAGCCTCATGTACCCCAATGCTCACTGCAGCAATATTTACAATAGCTAGAACGTAGAAGCAACCTAGATGCTAATCAACAGATGAATGGATAAAGAATTGTGGTACATATACACAATAGAATATTAGTCAGCCGTAAAAGGGGGGCCCCCCCGGGGGTCTGACACACCGGGGGGGGGCTGGGGGAAGAAGAAAGGAAGCAGCAGCAGAGCAGCCGTAAAAGGAATGCGTTCAAGTCAGTTCTGATGAGGGGGATGAACCTAGAACCTCTTACACAGAGTGAAGTCAGTCAGAAAGAGAAAGATAAATATCATACCTAACCCATATATATGGAATCTAGAAAAAAATGGTACTGAAGAATTTATTTTCAGGGCAGCAATAGAGAAACAGAATAGAGAATAGACTTATGGACATAGGGAGAAGAGAGGAGAGGGGGAGATGTATGGAAAGAGTAACATGGAAACTTACATTACCATACATAAATAGCCAATGGGAATTTGCTGTATGGCTCAGGAAACTCAAACAGGGGCTCTGTATCAATCTGGAGCAGTGGGATGGGGCAGGAGATGGGAGGGAGGTTCAAGACGGAGGGGATATGTATCCCCTATGGCTGATTCATGTTGAGGTTTGATAGAAAACAACAAAATTCTGTAAAGCAATTATCCCTCAGTAAAAAACTAAGATAAAAAAAAAGCTAGTAGTGTTAGTTGTACAACATTGTAAAGGTAATTAATGCCATCAAATTGCACCCTTTTATGTCTCCTGCATTGGCAGGGAGATTCTTCACCACAGTGCCACCTGGGAAGCCCATTCTGCTCTTACCAACAGCTGTAAAAACATGATTTTCTTGCTTCCCTTGTAGGTAGAATTCACCATGTGAGACTTTTTTGGCCAGTGAGGTAAGACAATGTGGAGTTCACCTCCCCCCTATGAATAGATCAAAAACACATCTACGCGGAGAACAATTCTCACTGAAAACAACCTAGAAACTGTCAAAAACAACTGTACAACCAAGGGATTGTTGTAAGAAAGATACAAATTTAATCAGGTAGGAAGGGAAGAAAAACAATGAAGTTGGGACCTATGCCCTCAGAAAAGAGATTCAGAGAAAATGAGAGATTATGTGGTAGAAAGCAGACCTAGGGTCAAACCACAGATTGGATATCCCAGTCCTAGGGTCCTTCATGAGGGAGAGAGGGCCCTTGGCTGATTAGAGAACTGCTTAGACAAAGAGAAAGACAGTGGGAAGCCTGGACTCTGCTCTCCTGAGGAACATGTATGCACAAGTACTTGTCTGCAAAACAGAGAGAGGCCTGCTATAGACAGCACAGATTTCTCACAACTGCCTCACTGCATGCCTTGCTGCAGTCCATGAGGTGGCGAAGAGTCAGACACGACTGGGTAACTGAAAGGTAACAATAAATATAGCCTGACTTCCCCTCCTGCCTCCTTGGAGCAGTTTTCTCAGAACTACTGAGATGCTATCTCCCAGGCTCAGAGTCCTAAATATTCCCACCAAATAAAATAACGCCCTGCTTTCAGATTATGACTATATTTTTTAGTTGACACTACTCACTCCAGTATTCTTGCCTGGAGAATTCCATAGACAGAGGAGCCTGGTGGGCTACAGTCCACGGGATCATAAGAGTTGGACACAACTGAGCAAGTAACACACACACAATTTCACCTTCTACATGCCTTAAAGCACAGTTATTAAAACTTACATATAATATTATAAATTTACTCTATTGGTTTTCATCTTTTAAAAATAAAGATTGAAAATGTGGTATTATTTCAAAACAGAACTTAATGTTATAAGGCTTGATGATTTTTAAAATAGCAATAAAATTTTCAAAAAGTGAATGCAGAAAGACAGAGAAGAGGTTTAAAAATAGATAAATATTCTAATTCTTTCATTTTACACAGGAGAAAGTCCATAAATACTTTTGATAAGTCAAGCATTAGGCTATGACTGAATAAAATGTAAATCACTAGAGGAAAGTAACAGAGAAGGCAATGGCACCCCACCCCAGTACTTTTGCCTGGAAAATCCCATGGACGGAGGATCCTGGTAGGCTGCAGTCCATGGGGTCGCTAAGAGTCGGACACGACTGAGCGACTTCACTTTCCCTTTTCACTCTCATGCATTGGAGAAGGAAATGGCAACCCACTCCAGTGTTCTTGCCTGGAGAATCCCAGGGACGGGGAAGCCTGGTGGGCTGCCGTCTATGGGGTCACACAGAGTCGGACACGACTGAAGTGACTTAGCATAGCATAGCATAGCATAGCATATGTGAGTTAAATTCTTTATGCTTTCCAAAAAAGAAGCAATATTTATTTTCCAAAACAGATAATTTAGAAATAGAGTAAATATATGAATAATATAAAGGGAGCAAATTAAGTAAACATATAAATCATATGTAATGATATATAAGATACATAAATGTAAAAAATATAAATACATTGTATAAAGCAAATAATGGTAGGCACAAAGCCAAAAAGAGAAGCTGTTGTGCTGTGATTAGTCATAAGGTGATTTCTACTTCACATTTTGCTTTCTTAAAAAATAATTTTTTATCATATACATCATTTTATGGAATTAAAACCAATTAATGAAGTACATAATTTGGATAAGGAAAAACTCCAGCTCTGCTTTACCTGAACCATAATGGGACAGACTCATGATATCACCATTTATTTTGCCATAAATAGGCAGTACAGTAAATATAAATGTATGGAAAATATTGCTAGGTAGTCAATGTTTTCAGTATGCCCAAAGTTCATTCCTTAGAAACAGTATTTCTGAACCTGGAATATATTATGCAAACGATTCTAAATTTTTCCTGTGTTCATCATATTTCAACTTATTTTTTAAAATCTATATGGTAATTTATAGGGACATGGTTAAAAATATTTAATGTTAAATATCCTAACATTGATGCATTTTAAACCATGCATTTTGTTTGAAGAGGACCTTTGCAGCTCATATATCTTTCCTTTCTTGCATGCTACTAAGGTTTATTCTTGATTCTTTTATGCATTTGGTTCTACAAGCAAACTGAAACACAAAACAGAAGTGAAGCCTCAGAATCCCCACATCCAGGTGCTATACTTGAAGAAAAAAATGACAAAGAAAAGCACCCAGACTTACAAAGAACAAGAAGCAGAACAAAACAAACCCAAAGAACAACAAGCAAACAAAAGACCTTATTGGATTTAGATGGTATTATCTTCACAGATGACTAAAGTAAAACCAAGAGTAGGCCAAACTAGACATAAAACTTAAGACAAGTCCTGATAGAGAGTGATGAAATAATGCTTTAAAAATAATGCACATGATTTATAAGGTCAACAGAGACCATCACAAAATAAAAAAATCAGCAATAAATATTAAAATATAATTAATTGAAGACTAAAACAAAGAAATAGAAGTTAATGCTCTTATGAAGGGGAAAAGAACTGCAGATATGGGGATGAGGAATCAAGAGTTATGGAAAGATTTTTGTCCTGATGCTAAGTCCAGGGTATTACTATCAGTTGAAGAATTATAGGGAACAGTAAACAAAAATTCAACATTGTTTATCAAATCTATATACATTAACAGCTTAAATTCCATGTGTGCAAATGTAATCTTTATTGTGAAAAGATAATTTTATAATATTCCCTTGATATTTAGTATAAATTATTACAGTCTTTAATATCTAAGACTATAGGACAGTAAAGATTTGAGGGCAAGATTTAAACAGTATTACTGAAACACCTAGAAAATATCCTATTTTTAAATATTCCTGTTGTTACTGTGTCACTGTTTTCTTCAATTTATGGTCCAAGAGTAAAATTGAGCTCTATAATAATTAATTCTGACAGTTTTATACTGAAACAGAAAGATCATAATGATGAACACTAATATAAATGTTGACATTTAACAAAATGCTATAAAAGAAAATTTTATTATACTACAGTGGCTACTTACCAATTGATTTCTTAATAAACTAAAAGAATAAATGGACCTAACAAAAGTTCCTAAATTACTCTTGAAGAACAGCTTCCATAGATATATTTTCCCTTTAAAGATGGTGAAATTTCTCAACTACTATTCTTCACTTCCCATGGATCATGAAAAATCATGAATTCAAGTTTCTCAAGCCCTTAATCCTTGGGTCAAAAGAAAGTGAACAGACTCTTGAGGTCATTATTACTTGTGCATTGTTAGGTTTAAAATATATTCAGAATATGAACAGAGTTTACTTCAGATAATAGAGAATATAATGTATCTTTTGAGTCCACAAATTTAAAAATGCTTCAAAGTCATTTAAAAGGCAACATTGGATTTAAATATATTATTTTTCATACTTAGAATAAAAACCTAATCAAAAAACAAAATGTATAAACATACATTTATGTTTATAAATTTAATAATGCCAAAATGACTCCTTACTTTCATAGAGAACCTATGAAATTCCCTTGGCATGTAGTCCTGTTCATTAACTGTAAACATTAAGTCTATAGTAAATAATCCATTTTTGTAGTTATTTTTAAAAGGCATCCTGAAAAAGCCTAAAAGAATTATGTTTCCTGTATCTTTCACTGGAATAAAATATGCAATTAAAATTTCCACTAAACAGTAATACCATCTTTATAAAGATGACTTGATAAGAAAGTCAGGTCAAGAACTCCAGCTAGAAGAACATTCCATTTGCTTTTGCCAGCTTCCTTTTCAGACATTCCTTGCTACAAAAAGACAATGGATGAAAGAAAAGAAGGGGAACAAAGATTCTTTGTAAATATTGGTGCTTAACTCTGTGAAGTAGATGACTACTCACCCTGAGTACTCTGTCATTTTCTCGTTCAACACTCTGCCTCTTATAACCTTGTCAGGTTGCAAAATTAAAAGATTCTCCAGGCTTGCTCTGAACATAAGTTTCTATGCTCTTCTGTGCACATTGAATGCTGTGCCAGTATTACTTTGCAATCTATTCACTTTAGTTTATCATTTTCCCTCTTTCCTTAAAATCCTACATTACAGGCTGGGGGAAAATATCTGTGCTATCATTTTCAGACTTTCCAAAATAGTAAAAGCCATAGTTTGTCATCATCCTAATATCAATATTTTCTTAATGTACCACATCCAAGATACCTTTGGCATTTTAAAATATGCTTTTAAGGAAATCAACATGATTAACATGGTGTTATGTTTGGGGAAGGGGAGTGTTGTAGCATTATTATCCCAGTTCATTTTTTAAACAATTGAGCTTCCTTTCATATAGTTTTGTTTCTGTAGGTGACGATTAAACAAATTTAGTTCTTCCATATTGTTCTTGGTACTGATGCTGGTTTCAACTGTTGTGAAATCAGTGTTGATTGTGAATAAGTTATTCATAATACAGCTTCTCATGAAGTGTGGACGTGACATGAATAACAAATATCCTAGCTCTTTAATAAGGTTATCTCAGACTCATCATAAAACCCTACATTGTCTCTGTAATCCTGCAGAGGTTTACCGAAGTCAAATTAAGACACATAAAAACACATTCTTCAAGTGTGATTCACAATCCTTAGGAAACGACTATAATTGATTTACAACAAACCAGCTGTACTGAGAACTCAGCAGCCTCAGGTGATTCTGACAGTTGTGCTTGAGTAAATCTGTGTGCAAAACACACTATTCTGGAATTGTTTACTGCCAGATTGTTAAATCCAAAGATGAAACACGTGGTTAATGGGGAACGTTTAGCAAAAAGGACTGGAGAATGATGTTGCTTAGGTAAACATTCATTTCAACACATTAGTAAAAACGTCAGGCACATTAAAAACTTATATAAAGAATTTATAAAGCTACTGTGTGTTTCTAAAATGAGTCTTTTCCCTCTCCTTTGGTAGATCCTGCTTTGTTTAAGCTTTCTTGTTTTTATAAAATCCTGGCATACACAGTGTTCTGTATCTGAAAATGATAAAGTGTGCCTCTTTGGTACGCCCTTGTCAATTACATGTGCCTTGTTTCATTAGCTACAGCTAATTATTAGCCATAGTGTTCGAGGCTATGAATTTAAATTGAGTAAAATGAGTGGTCATTTTTTATGATTACCTTCTAGTCATTTCAGATTCATCAGACTATTTTTATCACATGTGAAAATACTAAAAGTATAATAACCCAAATCTTTCACCACCTTGTTCAGCAGTTGAATAAGAATGCATATTAAGAATGACAGAGATAGATGGGATTAACTCCATTTTTTTGCTTGACAGCTTTTGCCCACAACATAGTTCAGTGCTATCAGGGTTATTAGAGAGAACACAAACTAATCAGGTGGACAGATTCACAAACAGTGCCCAGAACACATGGTGGCCTCCCAGTGTGAACAAGGAACATTCGAATCAATTGCAAACATGGTCAAATAATGTGAGGATTTGTCATTTTGATTGTGATTCTTAAAATCATGATTAGAATAACTGTGTTGTCTATGAAGCTTCTGAATTGGAAGTTAAGGTACTGGGACATGACCTTACTTTTGTGTTATTAAAAGGGAGAAAAATAACAGGCTCTGTAGGTTCTGATATTGATTCAACTACCTAATGTGCTTTACCTTGAAAAATAATTTGTGGTTCAGTTTTATTTTTGAAGCTAAATTTCTTAAGGAGAATTATTATCAGACAGCCATTTTGTTCAAAAGTTTAAAATATGCAAAGAATGGAAAAAGTATAGCATGTTGAATTAAATGAAGGAATTTAGGATTATAAGGAGAATGTTGCTGAAAAAAAAAAAACCCTCAGAACTGTGGTATTTCCAAGTAAACAGACCCATCAAGAAACTAGAGCTAACTGTAAGGGCAACAGTCACATAGAAAACCATCTGGGCTCAGCATTTATTCCACTAACTTGCCTCAGTTTTTTTTAAAAAGGAGAGATTTCTCTATTAAACTGTGGATTATTGGATTTGTGACTTTCTTTCACATTATTTTTTCCTCCACTGAACCTTCTTCCTTCAATCAGTTTATCATACTCAAGGTTAGAGATAAAGATTCAGTTCAGTTCAGTCGCTCCGTCGTGTCTGACTCTTTGCAACACCGTGGACTGCAGCACAACAGGCTTCCCTGTCCATCACCAAATCCTGGAGCTTGTTCAGACTCATGACCATCAGGTCACTGTTGCCACCCAAAACCATCTCATCCTTTGAAGTCCCCTTCTCCTCCCACCTTTAATCTTTCCCAGCATCTGGGTCTTTTCTTTTCTTTTTTTTTAATTAAATTTTATTTTGCTTAACTTTACAATATTGTATTGCTTTTGCCATACATCGAGATGGATCCGCCACAAGTATACACGTGCTCCCCATCCTGAACCCTCCTCCCCCTCCCTCCCCATACCATCCCTCTTGGTTGTCCCAGTGCACCAGCCCCAGGCATCCATTATCAGGCATCATACCTGGTCTAGTGACTCGTTTCAGATATGATATTATACACATTTCAATGCTATACTCCCAAATCATCCCACCTTCTCCCGTTCCCAGAGTCCAAAAGTCTGTTCTATACATCAGTGTCTCTTTTGCTGTCTCGAAAATAGGATTATTGTTACCATCTTTCTAAATTCCATATATATGCGTTAGGATACTGTATTTGTGTTTTTCTTTCTGGCTTACTTCACTCTGTATAATAGGCTCCAGTTCCATCCACCTCATTAGAACTGATTCAAATGTATTTTTTTTAATGGCTGAGTAATACTCCATTGTGTATATGTACCACAGCTTTCTTATCCATTCATCTGTGGATGGACATCTAGGTTGCTTCCAAGTCCTGGCTATTGTAAACAGTGCTGCGATGAACATTGGGGTACACGTGTCTCTTTCAATTCTGGTTTTCTCAGTGTGTATGCCCAGCAGTGGGATTGCTGGATCATAAGGCAGTTCTATTCCCAGTTTTTTGAGGAATCTCCATACTGTTCTCCATAGTGGCTGTACTAGTTTGCATTCCCACCAACAGTGTAAGAGTGTCTTTTCAAATAAGTCAGTTCTTGGCATCAGGTGGCCAAAGTATTGGAGTTTCAGCTTCAACATCAGTTCTTCCAATGAACACTCAGGACTGATCTCCTTTAGGATGGACCAGTTGGATCTCCTTGCAGTCCAAGGGATTCTCAAGAGTCTTCTCCAACACCACAGTTCAAAACATCAATTCTTCAGCTCTCAGCTTTCCTTATAGTCCAACTCTCACATCCATACATGACTACTAGAAAAACCATAGCTTTGACTAAAAGGACCTTTATGAACAAAGTAATATCTCTGCTTTTGAATATGCTGTCTAGATTGGTCATAGATTGTCTTCCAAGGAGCAAGCCTTTTTTAATGTCATGGCTGCAGTCACCATCTACAGTGATTTTGGAGCCCCCCAAAATAAAGTCTCTCATTGTTTCCACTGTTTCCCCATCTATATGCCATGAAGTGATGGGACTGGATGCTTAGATTTCTGAATGTTGAGTTTTAAGCCAACTTTTTCATTCTCCTCTTTCACTTTCATCAAGAGGCTCTTTAGTTGGTCTTCACTTTCTGCCATAAGGGTGGTGTCATCTGCATATCTGAGGTTATTGATATTTATCCTGGAAACCTTGATTCCAGCTTGTGCTTCATCCAGCCTGGCATTTCACATGATATACTCTGCATATAAGTTAAATAAGCAGCCTTGATGTACTCCTTTCCGGATTTGGAACCAGTCCATTGTTCCATGTCCAGTCTAACTGTTGTTTCTTGACATGCATATAGATTTCTCAGGGGGCAGGTCAGGTGGTCTGGTATTCCCATCTCTTTAAGAATTTTCCACATTTTGTTGTGATCCACACAGTCAAAGGCTTTGGCGTAGCCAATAAAACAAAAGTAGATGTTTTTCTGGAACTCTCTTGCTTTTTCTATGATCCAATTGATGTTGACAATTTGATCTCTGGTTCCTATGCCTTTTCTAAATCCAGCTTGAATATCTAGAAGTTCATGGTTCGCATACTGTTGAAGTCTGTCTTGGAGAATTTTGCTAGCGTGTGAAATGAGTGCAATTCTGTGGTAGTTTGAGCTCTCTTTGGCATTGCCTTTCTTTGGGATTGGAATGAAAACTGACCTTTTCCAGTCCTGTGGCCACTGCTGAGTTTTCCAAATTTGCTGGCATATTGAGTGCAGCACTTTCACAGCATCATCTTTTAGGATTTGAAAGAGCTCAACTGGAATTTCATCACTTCCATTATCTTTGTTTATAGTGATGCTTCCTAATGCCCACGTGACTTCACAATCCAGGATGTCTGACTCTTGGTGGGTGATCACACCATCATGGTTATAGGCGTCATGAAGATCTTTTTTGTATAGTTCTGTGTATTTTTGCTACCTCTTCTTAATATCTTCTGCTTCTGTTAAGCCCATAACATTCCTGTCCCTTATTGTACCCACCTTTACATGAAATGCTTCCTTGGTATCTCTAATCTTCTTGAAGAGATCTCTAGTCTTTCCCATTCCATTGTTTTCCTCTATTTCTTTGCACTGATCACGGAGGAAGGCTTTCTTCTCTCTTTGCTATTCTTTGGAACTCTGCATTCAAATGAGTATATCTTTCCTTTTCTCCTTTGCCTTTACCTTCTCTTCTTTTCTCAGCTGTTTGTAAGGCCTCCTCAGACAACCATTTTGCCTTTTTGCATTTCTTTTTTCTTGGAGATGGTCTTGATCCCTGCCTCCTATACAATGTTATGGGCCTCTGTCCATAGTTCTTCAGGCACTCTGTCTATCAGATCTAATCCCTTGAATCTATTTGTCACTTCCACTTTATATTCATAAGAGATTTGATTTAGGTCATACCTCAATGGTCTAGTAGTTTTCCCTACTTTCTTCAATTTAAGTCTGAATTTGGCAATAAGGAATTCATGATCTGAGCCATAGTCAGTTCCCAGTCTTGTTTTTGCTGACTATATAGAGCTTCTACATCTTTGGCTGCAAAGAATATAATCAATCTGATTTCAGTATGACTATCTGAGTTAAAGATTACTGAGGAATAAAACAATTCATAAAAATTAGAATTATACGAGTTTTAAGTTAAAATAGATCCTATCTTGTTATCCAATCAGCTCAGATGAAGTTTAAAGTCCTTAGCAGTCCTTTGTCTGTAAAATAAAATTCCAGTCAGAAGTGTAGTCTTTAAAGACAGATGACAGACGCTATTCAGAAGGTTGATTGTAACACTTTAGACATGTGTGAATTTGGACAAGTCATTTAACTAATGCATCCTTAATTTTATCATCAGGAAAACATAGACAATAATACCAAATTACTAGCGTCATTAAGAGGATTGAAACAGAAACCATTTATTTTTAAATTATTTAATTGAGTGACTGACACATAGAAGTGCTTCATAATGGCATCTATTAAATTTATTTTCCTGGTTATTTCTATTTAGAATTTTCAGGCCAGCCTCTAGACTCCAACCTTGGGAAAAACTATTCCCATTAGTTCTATTTCTTTTTTTTTTTTTTTCTTTATCAAGAATCTCTTTTATTGATTATCAGAAACATTACAAACATCTAATATGAACAAATTGTAACATGACAGTGATTAGTTGAACAATTAATACATTTCAGATATAATATTATACATATTTCAATGCTATTCTCCCCAATCATCCCACCCTCTCCCGGTCCCGGAGTCCAAAAGTCTGTTCTATACATCAGTGTCTCTTTTGCTGTCTCGTAAACAGAGTTCTCTCTATTTCTAAGAAGTAGGTTAAGTTCCTCTCTTTTTCATCTTCTCATTCAGAAATAGTGACTTTTTTTCTGCCCTTGGCAGTGCTTCTCTTTAACCACAACTTGAAACTGTATTTTATCAGTCACCTGAATAGAGATCTACTTCAGCCTTCTACTATTATAGCACCATACATGGGAATATTATGTTAATATGTGTGCATTCAAATTCATTCTTGCCCACCTCAGAGGTCTCACCCTCTTGCTGGTCCATAGTTACTTTCACAGACTCTCCAATGAATCCCATTTTATCCCCTTTATATAGTTATCACATGCTTCCTTTATCTTTTCCCCTTCATTTTTCTTTCTCTAGATTGCCTTTTATCTCCATCAATCTATACACATGTTTCTGTGTTTGTTGTCTTTAGAAAATAAAAATTCTCCTTTAATTCCAAGGCTTCCTCTTGTCTCCTCCATTTATCTCCAAGAGTCTTGAATATAATCACCCTGATGTGTCTATTTTCTCACTTTTATTCTTTTACTAACTAAAAATCATTACAGACCCCACCTCTCTATCAAAATTGTCCTTTCCCACTCAGCAATGATCTGTCACTTGTAAAGACCAATAAGCACTTTCCAGATTTATCTGTAGCATTTGAAATGTTAATCATTTCCTCGTGGAATTCTCCTCTGTGAGTGTCCAACAGCTTCACCACTTGTCTTCCTTGTACCTCTACTTATTGAAATTTCTGAGATCCTTTTCATCTATGTGTTTCTCAGTTCAGTTCAGTCAGTCATGTCCAGATCTTTGTGATCCCATGGACTGCAACATGCCAGGCTTTCCTGTTCATCACCAACTCCTGGAGGTTGCTCAAACTCATATCCATCAAGTTGGTGATGCCATTCAACCATCTCATCCTTGGTTGGCCCCTTCTCCTCCTGCCTTCAGTCTTTCCAATAATCAGGGTTTTTTCCAGTGAGTCAGTTTTTCCCATCAGGTGGCCAAAATATTGGAGCTTAAGCTTCAGCATCAGTCTCTGCAATGAATATTCAGGACTGATTTCCTTTAGGATTGACTGGTTTGATTTCCTTGTAATCCACGAAACTCTCAAGAGTCTTCTCCAACACCACAGTTCAAAAGCGTCAGTTCTTCAGAGCTCAGCTTTCTTTATGGTCCAACTCTCACATCCATACATGACTACTGGAAAAGCCATAGCTTTGACCAAAAGGACCTTTGTCAACAAAGTAATGTCTCTGCTTTATAACATGCTGTCTAGGTTGGTCATCACTTTTCTTCCAAGGAGCAAGCAGCTTTTAATTTCATGGCTGCAGTCACCATCTGCAGTGATTTTGGAGCCCAAGGAAATAAAGTCTGTCACTGTTTCCATTGTTTCCCCATCAATTTGCCATGAAGTGATGAGACAGGATGCCATGATCCTCGCTTCTTGAATGCTGAGTTTTAAGCCAGCTGTTTCTACCTGTTTCTGCATAATAATTATTCCACGTTCAGTTTTCTTTCATTCAATGAAAGCACACTGATTTGTCTGACACACTCATGATAATGCTCTCCATCTCCAGCTCAGCATTTTATTTAAGCTGTCAGCACATATAATCACTTCCTAAAAAGACTACTTGGACAACACTTCCAACATAACTGGGCCAGAACGAAATTATATGGCCCTCCCCTGTAACTCACAAATCTTAATTCTCTATCTTGGAGATTTATACTGCCATATTGCCAGTTTCCCAACAGGTCTCAAGGTCATTTAGATTTTTCACTTTCCCCTGCAATCACTCCACCTCAACATTTTGTCAATTCTACTTTTCATATACTTAACAATGCATTTTCTTTCTCTGTGACTCCTGCCTTTACCCTATGTTAAACCATCATCTTTACTTTCCTTCTTTTCTCCTTCCTTTCTTCTCTCCCCAGTATAGTTCTACATAGCCACAAAAGTGATTTTTCTACAGCATAAGTCAGATCACATTATTCTTTTTAATCATTCTAGGTCCTTCTACTACCTTCAGGATAAACTTTCTGCTATTACTCTTATTGCTCCAAATTTTATTTGTACCTCATTCATTGGATTATTAAATTCTTTAAGAAAATATGAGATGCACTTTGTTTGCTACACAAGTACCCTCACCTGATGCATATTCAGCACTCTGAATAAAAAGTCATTAAAATGGTTTTCTAGACAATTAGCTTAAAGAAGGCAGAGCACCGAAGAATCTATGCTTTTGAACTGTGGTGTCGAGAAGACTCTTGAGAGTCCCCTGGACTGCAAGGAGATCAAACCTGTCAATTCTAAAGGAAATCAATCCTGAATATTCATTGGAAGGACTGATGCTGAAGCTGAAGCTCTGATATTTTGGCCACCTGATGCAAAGAGCTGACTCATTGGAAAAGACCCGGATGCTGGGAAAGATTGAAGGTAGGAGGAGAAGGGGATGACAGAGGATGAGATGGTTGGATGGCATTACAGACTCAATGGACATGAGTTTGATCAAGCTCTGGGAGTTGGTGAAGGACAGAGAAGTCTGGTATGCTGCAGTCCATTGGGTCACAAAGAGTCAGACACAACTGAGTGACTGTGAACAACAAAACAATTAACAATAATCCTTGATCTCTACTCTCATTCCCTCTCAGTAGCTTCATTAAATCATTTTGTTGAGATGTGTATACAGGAGTGTTCTCTGTTTTTTACTTTTCTATTTTGTTTCCTATCCTTGTTTTTCATACTTTTCCAATAGGTAATTTACCTAAATATATGCATTATGGAACCCTCTACCTCTCCTTTCTGTGAGTTCTGATTTGGGAATTCTTTACTAAATCCTAGTGTTATTAATCTTGGAGAAGGAAATGGCAACCCACTCCAGTATTCTTGCCTGAAGAATCCCAGGGACAGGAGAGCCTGGTGGGCTGCCGTCCATGGGGTCGCACAGAGTCGGACACGACTGAAGTGACTTAGCAGTGTTATTAATTACAGGCTCTTAGCTATTCAAAACATCAGTATATCAGTAGCACAACCTGGTTGTCTTGGAGATTGTGTTTATCTCAAATGCAGCCCATTACATCTCTCTCAAGAAGTTACTAAATTAAATGCCCTATAAGATGTTATACTGAATTTATATATTTTCAGGAAAGTATAGCATTGATTTATCTTAAAGCATGAGCTGTAACGAAGACTTAAGATTCATATGTTTCTTTCCCTTTCAGAGGCTATATCTAAATCTATGGTAATTATTGATATTTAGAAGAAGATTGTTGCTGGCCAGAACTATTTTAAAAATACTCCTCATACTCACAATGTTAATTCTAAATGACAATATACCACATAATATGGAATTAATAGTTACAAATAATACAGACATTTCATAGAATGCAGTATTATACAAGCATCATCCTGTGTTTAGAAACTATATTTTGTGTTTTTGTTTATAAAAGAGCATTGCTTTAGGGCAATGATAATAAATAGTATTTACAAATGTCATATACTAGATGGCTAATACAATTTCAAAGTTTTGATTATAATTTATCTTGAAAAATTTTTCCCCTTGGAAGCAAAGTTAATTAGAGGGTCTATAAGTTAATCAGGTTTAAAATGTACCAGAAGAATTTCCAAATATTGTTGCAAACATATCAGTGTTTGGCCAATCTGAATGTTAAGCTAAACTGATACTCCTTATAATATTGAATTCAGTACCACTGAGATTCAACTGAAATTGTAATCAAGAACAACTTTTCAAAGTGACCTCAGCAACATGGCTGAAAAACAAATCTCTCATTTGTATTCACCCCTCAACAATAATATTTTGGCATCCATCCACAGATAAAACTGCATTTGTGAGAACTACAGTGCACAGAACCATATGCTAAAGGACTGGGACATATCTTGCTAACTCGTGTGTAAGATAATAGGCATTCAGACCTTGGTCCCAGTGACAGACACTGCAGTGGCCTAGGAAGGAGCTCCAGCCCCTCTTGGCAATGATCTGGGAGCTCCTAGAGAACACTGTGTTAGACAATAAACCAAAGATAAGAGAGGCTTTAGGGAAGTCCAAGTTCTAATGTAGAAGTTTCAGCACAAAATTAGAGGAAAAGAATGTGTTTGGATGTATTGGAGAGGTCATCCCCCTTCAAGACAGCAAGGTTCAGTTCCAAAAGAGATTTTCTCAGCCTGCAATTTCTCCCACAGGATAACGTGCAAATGCATGAGTGAGTGCCTAGCTTCTCTAGCCATGCAGAACATTGCCAAAGAGATCTATTTCTCTCTCACCTATCCAGAGTACTGAGTCATGAGCTGCATGACTGGGGAGCAGGAAAATCCTGGGAAAGCTACAGATAAGACTCTTGAAGCACATTGAAGGAATGCAGATCCTACTAACTGCATTGAGGACTCCTTCAAGAGGCAACTGACAAGTCACTGAGGACCCGATGTGTGCAGATCCCCTAAGTTGGCCCACAGTATCCAAGCATTCTGTGTGCCTCAGTCATAAACACCTCGACCCTGTGACTGGCTCACTGTGTGCTTTTGCTCACCTGATGGTAGCAAAAGCAATCTTTAGCAGGTAGATGGATATGGAACACATGCAGAAAGCCGGACCAAATGTGTGAGCTAGAGATAGAACACGAATTTGAGCTTTAGTGCCACTGTTGGGAAAGCAAAAAGGTGGCTCTCAGCACCCAGCCTGGTATGTTGCAGAGTTGAGAGAAGGCATGCAATCTAACAAATTCTACCACAAAAGGGAGTAGGAAGTGTGCAACATACATAAAAGATCTGAGAAAGATTCAGTATGCCTAAGGCAATGGCACCCCACCCCAGTACTTTTGCCTGGAAAATCCCATGGATGGAGGATCCTGGTAGGCTCCAGTCCATGGGGTCACTAAGAGTCGGACACAACTGAGCGACTTCACTTTCACTTTTCACTTTCATGCATTGGAGAAGGAAATGGCAACCCACTCCACTATTCTTGCTTGGAGAATCCCTGGGACGGGGGAGCCTGGTGAGCTTCCGTCTATGGGGTCGCACAGAGTCGGACACAACTGAAGCGACTTAGCAGCAGCAGCAGCAGCAGCAGGACTCATGAAATGCAGCTTCTCCCAAAGTCAACTAGTACATACTGGTGGAGGTGACTGCTACTATTTATGAATAAGTTTAACCAAGAGGTGAACCATATGGACTTCCTAGGTGGCTCCATAGTAAAGAATCTGCCTGCCAATGCAGGAGAGGCAGGAGATGAAGTTTTGATCCCTGGGTCAGGAAAATCCCCTGAAGGAGGAAATGGTAACCCACTCTAGTATTCTTGTCAGAAAAATCCCATGGACAGAGGGACTTGGTGGGCTACAGTCTGTGGGGTCACAAAGAATTGGACATAACTGAGCAACTAAGCCACACACATGACAGATGTGTACACTGAAAACTACAGACTTGGACCAAAGAAATGGAAGAAGACACAAATAAAAGGAGAAATATTCTGTGTTCATGGATTGGAAGAATTAAAACTGTTAAAATGTCCATACTGTTCAAAGCCATCTACAGAATCTACGTAATCTTTATCAAAATTCCAATGTCATTTTTCACAGAAATATAAAATACTATCCTAAAATGTATATGGAACCACAAAAAAGCCCAGTCAAAGCAATTCTGAGAAAGGAGAACAAAGCCAGAGGTATCACATTTCCTTATTTCACAACATACTACAAAAGTGTGTGTGCGTGTGTGTGTGACAGTTAAGTCACTCAGTCATGTTCGACTCTTTGTGAACCCATTGACTGTAGCCTGCCAGGCTCCTTAGTCCATGGAATTTTCCAGCAAGGATACTGGAGTGGGTTGCCATTTCCTTCTCTAGGGGATCTTCCCACATATATGTGTGTGTGCTAAGTCACTTAGGTCCCTGGGGGTCGTATGTGGTTAGGGCCATCCAGCATTGTTGAGGTTGAACACCCATGACTCAGGGGAGCTGGGTCTGGGTTGTGTTTGTCTCCAGGGTCTCCAGTATTGGCCCATCCTCCTTCTACTCCCTCCTGGGCTGCAGCGCACTGGTCCAGTCTCTTTTCTTAACCATGAGATCTGCCCCCTCTGTAGGTCTGCAGTAGACAAAAATTTCTGTTCACCTTCTAAGAGAAGCTGTGGGAATAGCTCTTTTATGGAGGGTCTGCCTGATGAACCTTCTGGGTAGGTGTTAACATTTCTCAGCGTTGCCCTTCCCCTTGCCCATCAGGTGTCCTGAAGGGATAAATATGAACACTCACCTTGAAGACCTGGATGTTTCTGGAGTTATATCCCACAAACAATGCAGCGTGGCCCCAAGGATCTCTCATTCTCACAGTGCTGCTGGTCCTGCAGGAATTGGTAGTAATTACTCTGAAAGTGCTCCTCCTGAAGCTTTGCATCCATGGGCAGGTCTCACCTGGACTGTGGATTGCTCACCTCTCTGGTTTTATGCTGGGGAATCCCCCTGCAATGTTAGGACTCTTAGGTACAGGGAACAGTCGTGTCTGACTCTGTGACGCTATGGACCACAGTCCACCAGCTCCCGTGTGTGTTTGTGTGGGTGTACATGTGTGTGTGCTCAGTTGTGTCCAGCTTTTTACAACCCCAAGAGAACTATAGCCCACCAGGCTCCATAGTCCATGGGATTCTCCAGGCAAGAATATTGGAGTAGGTTGTCATTTCCTTCCCCAGGGAACCTTCCAGATCCAGAGATCTAATCTGTGTCTCTTCCATCTCCTGCATTGGCAGCTACATTCTTTACCAACACGCCACCTTGGAAATCCCTATCTATGTATCTATTTTTAATGCCAGTATTAACAAATACAGAATGCTATGCTAAGTCACTTCAGTCATGTCCGACTCTATGTGACCCCATAGACGGCAGCCCACCAGGCCTCCCCATCCCTGGGATTCTCCAGGCAAGAACACTGGAGTGGGTTGCCATTTCCTTCTCCAATGCATGAAAGTGAAAAGAGAAAGTGAAGTTGCTCAGTCATGTCTGACTCTTAGCGACCCCATGGACTGCAGCCTACCAGGCTCCTCCATCCATGGGATTTTCCAGGCAAGAGTACTGGAGTGGGGTGCCATTGCCTTCTCCGAAATACAGAATAGTACTGGCATAAAAATAGATATATAGATATTAATCAGAACAAAATCAAGAGCCCCAGAAATAAACTATCATGTATGTAGTCAACAAATATTTGATAAGGGAGTCTAGAATACACTGTGGGGAAAGGATAGTCTTTCATGGATAATGCTGGGAAAACTGAATAATTACATGCCAAAGAATGGAATGGAATACATGTCTTACACCATTCACAAAAATTTACTTGAAATGGATTAAAAACTTAAACATAAGACCTGAAACCATACACTTTCCTAGAATAAAATGTAGAATAAATCTCCTGGACCTTGATCTTGGCAATTTATATATATATATATATATATGGGGTAGGTGTTATATATATATATATATATATATGACACCAAAAGCACAACAACAAAAGCAAAAATAACTAAGTGGGCTTACATTAAATGAAAAAGCTTATAAACAGCAAAAGAAACATCAATACAATGAAAAGGCAGCCTACAAAATGGGAGAAAATTTTACATATTACATACCTAATAAGAGGTTTATATTTGAAACGTATATATGAGAATTCACACAAACCCACAGAGCAAACTCCAGGACAGAGAGAAAGACAGGTGTCTGGCATGCTGCTGTCCATGTGATCACCAAGAGTCAGACACAATTTAGTGACTGAACAACAACAACACAGCAAATAAACCAAATAATTCAACTGAAAAATGGGCAGAGAAAGTGAATGAGATTTTTCTCCAAGGAAGACATAGAAATGGCTGACAGATTCAAAAAGTGACGTTTAGTATCACTAACCATTAGAGAAATGCAAATCAAAAAAGCACAGTGAGATTTCACCTCACCTCTGCTGGAAAGGCTATGATAAAAAGACAGGAAATAATAAGTGGTGGTGAGGATGTAGAAAAAAGGGAACCACTGTTAGTGGTTTTCAAAGCCACCACTGAAAACACAATGGTGGGTCTTCAAAAAAATTAAAAATAGACCCACGCATGATCCAGTAGTCCATTTCTTATATACTCAAAGGAAATGAAATCAGAATCTAAAAGAGATATCTTCAATACCATGTTCACTGAAGCATTATTCAGTATAGCTAAGATATGGAAACAGCCATTTACAGATAAATGGACAAAGAAGAATGGTACACAGATCTGCACCTATACACACACATACATACATACCCACAGTGGAGTATTATTCAGTCACTGCTGCTGCTGCTGCTGCTACTAAGTCGCTTCAGTCGTGTCCGACTATGTGCGACCCCATAGACGGAAGCTCACCAGGCTCCCCTGTCCCTGGGATTCTCCAGGCAAGAACACTGGAGTGGGTTGCCATTTCCTTCTCCAATGCATGAAAGCGAAAAGTGAAAGTGAAGCTGCTCAGTTGTGTCCGATTCTTAGCGACCCCATGGACTGGAGCCTACCAGGCTCCTCCGTCCATGGGATTTTCCAGGCAAGAGTACTGGGGTGGGGTGCCATTGCCTTCCCCGATTCAGTCACTAGAAAGAATAACATCATGTCATATGCAACAACATGGATGGACCTCCAAAGGTATTATACTAAATGAAGGAAGTCAGTCTTAGAAAGGAAAACAGTCTATTAATGTCACTTTTGTGGAATCTAAAAAAGCTAAATTCATAGAGTGAAAAAGCTGGTTTAACACTCAACATTCAAAAAACTAAGATCACGGCATCCGGTGCCATCACTTCATAGCCAATAGATGGGAAAACAGTGGAAACAGTGACAGACTTTATTTTCTTGGGCTCCAAAATCACTGCAGATGGTGATTGCAGCCATGAAATTAAAAGACGCTTGTTCCTTGGAAGAAAAGCGATGAGAAATCTAGATAGCATATTAAAAAGCAAAGACATTCCTTTGCCGACAAAGGGCCATCTTGTCAAAGCTATGGCTTTTCCAGTAGTCATGTATGGATGTGAGAGTTGGACTATAAAGAAAGCTGAGCACTGAAGTATTGATGCTTTTGAACTGTGGTACTGGAGGACTCTTGAGAGTCCCTTGGACTGCAAGGAGATCCAACCAGTCCATTCTAAAGGAGATCAGCCCTGAATATTCATTGGAAGGATTGATGCTCAAGTTGAAACCAATACTTTAGCTACCTGATGCGAAGAACTGACTCATTGGAAAAGACCCTGATGCTGGGAAAGATTGAAGGCAGGAGGAGGAGATGACAGAGGATGAGATGGTTGGATGGCATCACCAATTTGATAGAAATGAGTTTGAGCAAGTTGTAGGAGTTGGTGAAGGACAGGGAGAAATGGCATGCTGCAGTCCATGGGATTGAAAAGAGTCAGACACAACTGAGCAACTGAGCTGAACTGAACCTCAGCCAGTGTGGAATCTGTCTGCAGTGCAGAAGATGTGCATCCCTCCATCAGGAAGATCCCCTGGAGAAGGAAATGGAAACCCACTCCAGTATTCTTGCCTGGAGAATCCCACTGACAGAGCTACCTGGTGGGCTGCAGTCCATGGAATCACAAGAGTCGGTCATGACTGAGTGACTAAACCAGCACCATAGAAACAGAACACGAAGGAAATGGAGAGGTGCTGGTCAAAGGATACATTCTTCCAGTTATAAGATTAACAAGTTCTAAGGATTGAACTTATCACAACATAGTGACTACGGTTAACTATACCACATTAAACACTTGAAAGTTGCTGAAAGTAGATCTTCACACTTCAAATCAGAAATGGTAATTACATGAGGTCATGGAGGAGTTAACTAACCTTAGCATAGTAATCATTTCACAACATATAAGTGTATCAAATAATCACATTGCACACCTTGAACTTACACAATGTTATAAATCAATTATACCTCAAAAAAAGCTGTTAAAAGAGAATAATGAAAATTTCCCTTGACATACTAAAATAATATGCATTTTGTTCAAATAAATATGTTCTAAAAGCCAAGTACACATTTTGTTCTTTATGTGAGGCCATGTCAATACCTGAGGTATATAGTTACAGCGCAAATTGTCACCATTTTGAAAATTATGTCTAGCTGCCTACATTCTTTACATATTTAGGTGACTTTTAAATGGCATATTTGATTTTAAAGTTCTAGTCCTTTTGCACAATCATAGCAAAAAAAAAAAAAAGTCTTTCATTTTGCCAAATAATAAGAGGTCATTCTTGATACTATTAAATTAATTGGGGGTGTTCTTCATGTGTGTGTACATAAGTGGAAATACATAGATAAATGCAAAACATGGAGGACTGCAATAAAAATGAATATACAATTGATAGAAAGGTAAATAATGCATGAATATTTGTTACCTGTCTACCCAATATTCTCCCCAAAGTTTAATGTTTGTTTTCATCCTTCATCCACCCAAAATTGCCCAATTTCACTAAATCATTTAGGCTTTTTCATAACTAAGAGAAATATACTACATGGGAATCATAGGTTAAAATTTATAATATTTTAAAATTTACAGTAATTTAAAATTGCTTTTAGAAATATTCCAGTGTAGCTCTAAATAGCCCTTGATAGTACTTCACAAATATATCATCTGTGTTTTATATTTAGAGAAAATGTTGAATTTTTTTTATCAAAGTCATATGGCTAGAGAGTGTTCCACAGCACAAATCTTACAAAACAACTTAATATTTTTCCATTTCCACAAATAGAAATTAAAAGATCATAACTCTACAAATTCAAAAACTAAATAGTTTATATAACCATAAAAAACTTGATACCACTATAGCTTCATATCTCCTTTTTCCTAGAAGAGGTTGCCAGAGCAGCATATCTGAATAATTATTTTCAAAATATATCTTAATATTTATACTAAAAAGTGGATAAAGAATATATATAAGCAATTTCATAAAAAAGGAATATAGACAACTCATTAACAGTAGAAAAATGTTTAACTTCACATAATAAAAAAATAAATGAAAATTTAAATAAAAGAGGCAATGTGTTAGTAACGTTTTAGAAAAACACGCAGTCCTGTATAGGACTGATGGAATTTAAAATTAATAAGAAGCTTTGTACAGGATAATTTGACAATAAAGAAAATAATACACATGTATTCCTTTTGATTCAAAAATCCAATGTTTCAGAATTTATGCTAAGAAAACAATCATGTTTATATGCAAAGATTTAGTTTCAAATATGTCCTTGGATTTTAACAACCCAAGAATTCAATAACAGAAGACTGGTCAATTAGTTATTTAATACTATAGCAAGCATTACAGACATTAAAATATGTTGTAGGAGAATAAATAATGCTATTGGGAATATTTATGGTACATAACATAGTTAATAAGAAGTAGATTGAAATTGTATGTATAATATGATCCGGTTTGGAGGCAATATACTTTTGTAACTAAAACCCCAGTTTAGAGTTGGATAAATGAACTCCAGTTTGGGCTATACCATTTACTAATTGTGTAACCTTTAGAATGTTACCTTAACCTTTCTGAAACTCAGTTCACTCATTTATAAAATGGGCTTAAGAAACCTCTATATTTTCAAGGCTTTTGTAAGATTTCAATGAGATAATTCATGTAAGACTTTTAGCACAATGCATTAATAAATTAAATATTCAACAAATGTTAATTATTATCATAATTCTTATTATGTAACATGTATATTTCATGTCATATTTTATATTATATATAATAAATATATGTTTCTAACCAAACATTCATCAAAATTTTTCAAGTGATGGTTTTTGAGTGGTGGGATTATAGATAGTTATTTTGCTTATTCCTGAATTTTCCTTCAGTGGATGAACATAACTTTCATAAGAAAAATATAAAATAACATAAGTCAGGTTAGGCTAGGGACTGTAGCAGTAATATTCAAACCCTGAAATCTCAGTGGCCTGCTTCTCACTTCTGCAGGTAGCTCTTCAGGAATGCACATGCCAAGCAGTAATGAGAATGTGTTTACATCGTGAACTTGCATATGCCTTCTAGATCTCCATCTAAAGGAATTAAGCTGAAGGGCTGTCTATGTCTTTTACTGCCTCAGCCTAGAGGTGATACATGTCCCTTCTACTCTTAATTCATTGGCCAAATGAATCACTTGGTCCTTCCCATCTGCAAGAGGGCTGGAAAGTGTGGGGGAGAATCTGGATATGTGATAAGGATTAAATGTCTCTCCCACAGAAAGTGATAACTAAATGAAAACTAAATAAATAGATTTTACTAAATTCTGAAGTACTTTTCAAAGTTCACTTGGCAATTTTGATCTCTCTAATATTTCCAGTAGAGTACTAATTACATTTCTTTAACTTCTTCCCTAGACAGGCCTTCCCTAATAACTATGTCTGGAGAACAGAGTTAAACTGGCCCCAGAGAGAGACTCCCAATCAATAAACATCTCTGGACTCAGTGTCCTTATGTGTAAAATAAGTTAGCTAAACTTTTTGTAAATGTCCTATACAGATAAAAACACTCACCTTCTTAAATCAACAGTCCTTCAGCTGACAGCTTTGCTTTTACTCTATTTATTAAAACAATTACATCTTTTCATTGGTAACATTAGTGCCATAAACCTAAATTAAATGTCATGTGATATTTATTTTTACAGTTTTCTCATGGAATTCTATAAGACAGATAAATATAATCCCAGAATGAATTACAATTCCATATCAGCTTAGCTCTTTTCAGCCATTCAAGCCTCTTGGGAGTATGTGAAACAGGGTGAAATGTATACTTTTGAGTAATTGATGCTTACAACTACCCTCTGAGGTAAGTATGATAACAGGAAACCTAAAGGTAAAATTCACAGTTAGGAAGTCATCAAAGAAGGTTTTGAACTAACTCAGGTACTCAGCCCAGGCTTATGACAGTTTTGTACTCAATCTTCACACAATAAAGTTGCAGATGCTGGGAAAGATTGAAGGCAGGAAGAGAAGGCGATGACAGAGGATGAGATGGTTGGGTGGCATCACCAACTCAATGGACATGAGTTTGAGTAAACTCCGGGAGTTGGCGATGGACAGGGAGGCCTGGCATGCTGCAGTCCATGGGGTCTTAAAGAGTTGGACATGACTGAGCAACTGAACTGAACTGAAACTTATACCTTTAATCTCTTAGGGTTCTTTTTGTCTGGCTCTGAAAAGTAAATTGACCTAAGATAGATTGAAAGAAGAAAATCATGCAAATCTATTTAATACAAGTTTTACTTGACATAATAGTCTTCATAAGGAAAGTGAAAGTGAAGTCGCTCAGTCATGTCCAACTCTTTGTGACCCCATGGACAGTAGCCTATATTATATTAGGCTAAACAAAGAAAGACAATTTGGAAAAAGTGACAAAACTATGTGGAAAAGCTAAATAAAGATAAGAATTATTTTAATAAAATCTGCATAGAGTTCAGTCATCTCATCTTCTTATCCTTGATGATAAGATTGTGACATGCATTCTGGTATAAAGAGGACATCTTTCATACAAGGAATTTCATCTCATGCTTTTAAGAAAAAAAAAAAAGAGCATTTTTCTTTCATTTGCTGTTTTTCAAGTGCCTTTAACTCAAAATAGTCAATATGTCACAATGGCATATCATGGTGCTGCATGCTCTGAACTCTTTCAGGGTCAAGTTAGAAGAAAAATACTGCTGTTTCATTTTAATTAAAACACAGAGACTTGGGAACTCCCCTCAACCATTCTGGGAAAAACTAGGTCATGTTACTGTAGAGTCTTACTCAGAAGAACCTAAGAAAACTGCAGTGTGGGGGTAACTGCAAAAGGCAATGGTAAGGCCTGCACCTCCAGGTTAGTTTTTTATCAAATGAGTTCATTATTAAAAATACAGTATTATATGTATCTTCTCCAAGGACAAGGACCATATCTATATCACTAACTGATCTTATAAGCTTAGCACCTTAAGACCCATTGAAAGAATGAACTCTATAGGGTTTATTCCAATTTTTCCCAGCAGAACTCAGTGAAATTTCTAGTAAACAACTCAATTTTTGCATAACAAATCCTAAATATAGCTTCGTAATGTGAAATTTATGAATTTTGTCACTAGAGGCAGAGGAAAGAAAATCAAAACTACGGGGCATCATCCAAAGTTGTGCTGTTCATAGGAATATAAAAAAGCAAAGCCATACACTAATTAAGTGAAAAATATTCTCCTCTGAGAGAAAGCAGATTGGAATATTGGCAAAACTCCTATGTTATGTGATTGTGGGATGTCACATAATATTACTGTTTTTGAGTGTTGAAAATTATACTACTAGACATCTCACTTTATATTTGAATAGAACCAATAATGTTAATATTATTTAATAGCTCTTGGTATAAGTATGGTAGATATGGAGAAGAAGTACTTGACTAACACTTTTAGATACTTCAAAGCCCATACTGTAGAAGACTTTTCTTTTCATTGTTTTTTTCTTGTTGTTGTTTAGCTAACAACTGTATTTATAAATCATGATACAGTCTACAAAATGTGCACTGAAATCAATACTAATAAGTCAGTTATGTGCTAACAAAGCCAGGTGTTACCCAATGAATAATAAAGAACTGTGTCAGAACATTAATCCTTACATTACTGTTTTAGTCAACAATATATACTTTCGGATATTAATTTAGTATTGAACAAAGATAAAATAAAGAAGATGATAAAACCAAAGCCATTTAAAATAAACTTTTCAGGAACTGTGCAAACTAACAAATAACAATAAAGATGGGAAATCAACCCTGAGACATGCAGCATCCAAGCAGAATGGTACACTCAAGAGTTTGTGAAAGGAGTAACAAATGATGAAAATGTTTCATCATGATGGTGATCATTCTGGTAAGAACCATTTTCATATTTCAGTTGGCTTGCTCAAGTGATATAGCTCAGTAATACAGCAATACCTTAAACAATTTCAAGTTACAATTTAAGGGCTAAGATAGCAAAAGTTTTGATTTAATATGGAATATAATAGGGTGTCTAAAGAAAATTGATCTGTAAGGCAAATGCTTCAATCATCTAGGTTTGACTCCCAACATTAGTGATTTTCTCTACTTATTAGTAGGGGCTTCCCCTCTGACTCAGTGGTAAAGAATCCACCTGCAATGCAGGAGCTGCAGGAGAGACAGGTTCAATACTTAGGTTGGGAAGATCCCCTGGAGGAGGGCATGACAGCCCATTCCAGTATTCTTGCCTGGAGAATTCCATGGACAAAGGAGCCTGGAGGGCTAGTCCATGGCAAGAGTCAGACACAACTGAAGTGTCTTGGCATGCTTATTAGTGAAAGAAATCAACAACAGTTTGGGGCAATGTATAAACTATATTCAACATATAAAGGAATATGCTTCTAAGTTGTCTATAATTGAGGAATAAATTGAGGATCCATTTGCTTCTCAAATTAATAACATTTGGAGGGTTAAATACCTTCCATATTTTCAATGTGGTGTGTGTGTTGACATTACCAGTATCTTCAGTAAGAAATCTCTCCATAATATCAAGTTAGTGTTTGTGTGTGTGTTTATTTTTTTTATTTAACTTTACAATATTGTATTGGTTTTGCCATATATCAAAATGAATCTGCCACAGGTATACATGTGTTCCCCATCCTGAACCCTCCTCCCTCCCCATAACATCCCTCTGGGACGTTCCAGTGCACCAGCCCCAAGCATCCAGTATCGTGCATCGAACCTGAACTGGCGACTTGTTTAATATATGAGTGATGCACCTGCTGACATTCTCAAAGGCCTAAAAAGATGAATTATAATTCTCTAATATAAAAGAAATAACTTAAAAAAAAAAATCTGAATTTGAGACTGATTCAAGGTATACATTACTGAGCAGAAATAGATATAGCTGTGAAATGTTACAGACAATTTCATCCTAATAATTTATTACTTTTAAATATTGAACTTTATTACATAAACATTTTTCTCTGAACTTTAAATAGAGCTGATAGTCTCTATACACACTAAAAGCCCAGATTTTGAGGAAAACAGAAATGTAAATAGTTTGGCTAAAGCACTACCATATTTCTTTGGCTCCAAAATAAAAAAGAGTTATTTTTAGCAGAATGTAGTTAAATGCCCTTCCTAACCCATTACCCTGGTGACTAACTTTTCACACTTTATGTGTTTACTCAATTCCCAAACTAGAGATTACAAATTCTCTTACACTTTTCTTGAAATTTCCATTCACCTCCTGACAAGCTGAATACACTAATCAGAATCTGATTAACGTTTCCTCATGGGGAAAAGTTAAGGAGAGCATGCCGACCCAAGCTGGAAAGAATCATTCCTTTCTAGAAGACACTCAAATTTGAAAAGATAAAACAGAAGACTCTTTCTAGTCTATGAAGTAATTCCTCCTTAATAATTAGTTCAAAGTATGTTCAGTTTAATCTTTTAAAGGTGTGTTGACAATGTGAATTATTTTAATGATGAGGAATACTTTCACAAAACAAACCATTTTTAATTTAATAAACAACTATCCACAGCAAACAGGTTTTATCAAACCAAATAATCCTCACATTATCTAACAACTCAAATAGAAAGCCGGACATCTTATTATTAACTATCATAATATATCAAAGGACACTTCAGGCTCCTGCTGGGATAATGTTTTGTGGTTACAGCTTCCATTTTTCTCCTGGTGTGATAGCCAGTTCAACTGTTTATATAAGCCAATGCAAGGGGAAGTGCTTATCTCAACACATTACGTTTTATTCTAAGGTCTCACCAAAGAGGCCCACAGATGTTTTACAATGTAAAGAAATTTTCAGCTGAAGCATCCTGTGATGACTCTGATTAGGGAGAGAAAGACACACACACACACAATTATCAAATAACCAAATAAAATAGATCAAGAAAAGTTCCATGTTTTGAAAGACTAAGTTCCCATTAGAACTGGACAAAGAGCTGGATTTCTGAGGGCCAAATATATTCAACTTCCTTCTCTACCTTGTTCTATTACCATAAAAAAAGATAAGAAAGAAAAACAGGGAGAAAGCCAAACTAAAATTTATTTTCCTTATTTGGCTTTCTTATAACTGTCAAAACAAATTGAAAGCTTTTCTATTCAAAAGGAGATTGCTTTTGCTCCTAACACTGAGGGATTTCTTGCTCTTTTTTTCCCCCCATGTTTTTACAGGGCATTGAGTGTGGGTCACCTCCCTGATTCTGCTTGCTGTGCGCAGGCATTTTGACCTACACAAATCCAAGGTTAGGCCAGCAGGCTAGTCAGAAGCTAAACTCCTATTCCAGCCACACAATGGGATTCCCTATTGCTTTATTCAATCTAAACCCATCCTATCTGGCCCTCTTAGGGCTATATTCTCTCAGATCAACATAATTTATTTGCAGGACTTTTAATTTTTTTATATCTTATCCTCTTCTCAAGGCTTCCACACACTGTGAACTTCATTCACTGCTCATTCTTTTCTAAACCCACCCTCAGAAGAAAGAAACAATACTGTCCCCCCTTAAGTTCCATGGGTGAAAGATTAGACAGAAAAGGCCAGTGAGAAAGATGCAGCCTAGCCCTTCAAGCCAGTGCAGTGCTCACAGGACAAAGGCAATGCAAGTCTCACACTACTAGCAGGCATTGCTTTCTTCTGGCACTTTGGCCGGAAAAAAAAAAAAAAAAAAAATTAAGAAATAGACTATAAAGAACCTTTGTGGAGAGGAGGAAGTGAGCAAAGTCTTTTACATTTGTGTTATCTACAGACTTCATTGCAATTGATTCAGCTTTGTTCCTGAAAAAGCTTTCCGTATAGCAAACATGAAGCTTTTGGTGTTTTCTTTGTTCAAGGTTAACTTTTTACAAGTCTGGTTTCCTCCCACTCACCCTGCTCTGCCACCAAGCTTTGGCATATAAAGCATTCCAAAGCAAAATAAAATGAAATAAAGCTTCTGCTGTCTGCTCTCAAGCTTGTCCCACTGGCATTTTAAAGCAATATTCAACTCTCCTATAGATGGAATTTTCTATCAGTTATTCTCCCCCAGGGTAGAACACCAAGTGCAACTCGAGGAAGGGGAGAGAAGTCTGCTTGGAATCACCTCTGTGCTAATATCTGTCAAGGTTCACTTACCAGAATCTCTTCCTCCTTATGCTGCAAGGACTTTTTTTTTTTTTTTACCCTTCTGCAAACCTGACATGAAGCCAAAAACTCCCAGTGAGGAAATATTTTCACTTAACTGTGCAAAGGTCAGACAAAAATGTGGTAAGGGCATTTTATTTTTCAACGCATATTAATCTCAGTTTCACTTGCCCATAGAGCAGAGCCGTTTGAAAAGCAGTGGAAGCAAGGGCAGCATCTTAATGCAGATTTCTGGCAGGTATGGTTACTGTGGGGCCGCAATGACCTGAGTGGTCAATGGCAGAATTACACAGCTCAGAGAATTTAGCCAGCACCTGGGCTACCACTGTCTTCCTATGGTGTCTTCTCAGTCTTTTAGTGGAAGTAATCCTGAAGTGGCTAATTTTAAGTGAGGAGCTGTATCTAGCCTTAGCCCAATATAAGTATTCCAATAACCATTCTACAGTTTGCATCTGGGAAATGTGGAGAAAATTAATAAACACAAGAATGATGAGTGAAGTGTCCAGGGAAGAAGTTGCTTGTTTTTGGGGGTTTTTTTTCAGTTAGTTTAAAAGCAAACAAAAAGAAACCCTATTTTAAAGCCATTTATCTTCTTTTCTGGGATAATATATTCTTACTTTTCCAAAAATCTATTTGGCGTTTACTAAATTAGAGCTATTGAGTTAGACAAGACTGTGGTTCTAGTGTGATTAGATTGACTAGTCTTCTGTGATTATGGTTTGTGTGTCTGCCCTCTGATGCCCTCTTGCAAAACCTACCATCTTACTTGGGTTTCTCTTACCTTGGACGTGGAGTATCTCTTCGCGGCTGCTCCAGCAAAGCGCAGATGCTGCTCCTTACCTTGGACAAGGGGTTATCTCCTCACCGCCGCCCCTCCTGACCTTGAACGTAGAATAGCTCCTAGGCCCTCCTGCGCCCGCGCAGCCACCGCTCCTTGGATGTGGGGTTGCTCCTCTAGGCTGCCGGCCCTGGCCTCTGGCGTGGGATAGCTCCTCTCACCTGCTTCTGTGCTGTCACAGCCTGGCATTCTCGGCCGCTTCACCTGACCTCAGACGTGGGGCAACTCCTCTTGGCCGCCGCCCCTCGGGCATGGGGTCCTCCTGGCTTCTGCCCCTGACCTTGGACGTGGGGTAGCTCCTCTCAGCCGCACTATGTGCGCCGGTCGCAACCATCCACGCTATGTGTTAATTTTTGTTATGACTTGAAAACTTATCAGTAAAGTGCGCTATAGGGTAAATTATAAATGGGTCCAAAATGAGCTAAGGCTTTTTGCTGCTTATAAAGGCTGCAGGGCGCTGGATCCCAGGAAGGTGTCCACGAGCCTTGGAGAGTAAAGTCACAGGAGGGACCTCTGCCAGGCCCTTCCACCCCCTTACCTGTTCATCTTGTCCCTGTCATTCAGGCCATTCCTCCCCAGCAACAGAATCTGCTGCACTTTGGCTACGTTCCCTACAATGGCAGCTTTGTGGATCTTTCTGAGGTCCTTGTCTCAGATGCGATACCCAGGCTGAAAGTTGATTCTATGACCGCCGTCTCTCCCAGGACTAATGGAGGAGCATAGGGTGACTCGACCTTCTTACTCCCAAAGACAAAACTCTTCCTCGTCACAGAGCCCACAGGCTTCAAACACACCTCACCTCTCCCTCGGCCCTTCACTGTCCCCGTAAAACAATACTAATGCTACAGATAAGCCTAAGCAGTTCCATCACAATATCCCAGTTGGGAAGCTGCACAGTTTCACAATCTAATCACAAGTCAATCTAATCACACTAGGACCACAGCTTTGTCTAACTCAATGAAACTAAGCCATGCCCGTGTGGCCACCCAGGACAGGCGGGTCATGGTGGAGAGGGCTGACAGAATGTGGTCCACTGGAGAAGGGAATGGCAAACCACTTCAGTATTCTTGCCTTGAGAACCCCATGAACAGTATGAAAAGGCAAAATGATAGGATACTGAAAGAGGAATTTCCCAGGTCAGTAGGTGCCCAATATGCTAATGGAGATCAGTGGAGAAAAATAACTCCAGAAAGAATGAGGGATGAAGCCAAAGCAAAAACAATACTCAGTTGTGGATGTGACTGGTGATAGAAGCAAGCTCTGATGCTGTGAAGAGCAATATTGTGTAGGAACCTGGAATGTCAGGGCCATGAATCAAGGCAAATTGGAAGTGGTCAAACAGGAGATGGCAAGAGTGAACATCGACATTCTAGGAAACAGCAAACAAAAATGGACTGGAATGGGTGAATTTAACTCGGATGACCATTATATCTACTACTGTGGGCAGGAATCCCTTAGAAGAAATGGAGTAGCCATCATGGTCAACAGAAGAGTCCGAAATGCAATACTTGGATGCAATCGCAAAAACGACAGAATGATCTCTGTTCATTTCCAAGGCAAACCATTCAATGTCACAGTAATCCAAGTCTATGCCCCAACCAGTAACGCTGAAGAAGCTGAAGTTGAACGGTTCTATGAAGACCTACAAGACTTTTTAGAACTAACACTCAAAAAAGATGTCCTTCTCATTATAGGAGACTGGAATGCAAAGGTAGGAAGTCAAGACACACCTGGAGTCACAGGAAAATTTGGCCTTGGAGTACAGGGCAAAGACTAATAGAGTTTTGCCAAGGAAACGCACTGGTCATAACAAACACCCTCTTCCAACAACACAAGAGAAGACTCTATACATGGACATCACCAGATGATCAATACTGAAATCACATTGATTATATTCTTTGCAGCCAAAGATGGAGAAGCTCTATACAGTGAGCAAAAACAAGACTAGGAGCTGGCTGTGGCTGAGATCATGAACTCCTTATTGCCAAATTCAGACTGAAATTGAAGAAAGTAGAGAAAACCACTAGACCATTCAGATCAGATCAGATCAGGTCAGTCGCTCAGTCGTGTCCAACTCTTTGTGACCCCATGAACCGCAGCACGCCAGGCCTCCCTGTCCATCACCAACTCCTGGAGGTCACTCAGACTCACATCCATCAAGTCAGTGATGCCATCCAGCCATCTCATCCTCTGTCATCCCCTTCTCCTCCTGCCCCCAATCCCTCCCAGCATCAGAGTCTTCTCCAATGAGTCAACTCTTTGCATGAGGTGGTCAAAATACTGGAGTTTCAGCTTTAGCATCATTCCTTCCAAAGAAATCCCAGGGCTGATCTCCTTCAGAATGGACTGGTTGGATCTCCATGGTATGACCTAAATCAACTCCCTTATGATTATACAGTGGAAGTGAGAAATAGATTTAAGGGCCTAGATCTGATAGATAGAGTGCCTGATGAACTATGGAATGAGGTTTGTTACACTGTACAGGAGACAGGGTTCAAGACCATCCCCAAGGAAAAGAAATGCAAAAAAGCAAAATGGCTGTCTGGGGAGGCCTTACAAATAGCTGTGAAAAGAAGAGAAGCGAAAACCAAAGAGCAAAGGAAAGATATAAATCTGAATGCAGAGTTCCAAAGAACAGCAAGAAGAGATAAGAAAGCCTTCTTCAGCGATCAATGCAAATAAATAGAGGAAAACAAAAGAATGGGAAAGACTAGAGATCTCTTCAAGAAAATTAGAGATACCAAGGGAACATTTCATGCAAAGATGGGCTTGATAAAGGACAGAAATTGTATGGACCTAAAAGAAGCAGAAGATATTAAGATGAGGTGGCAAGAATACACAGAACTGTACAAAAAAGATCTTCACGACCCAGATAATCACGATGGTGTTATCACTGACCTAGAGCCGGACATCCTGGAATGTGAAGTCAAGTGGGCCTTAGGAGGCATCACTACAAACAAAGCTAGTGGAGGTGATGGAATTCCAGTTGAGCTATTTCAAATCCTGAAAGATGATGCTGTGAAAGTGCTGCACTCAATATGCCAGCAAATTTGGAAACCTCAGCAGTGGCCACAGGACTGGAAAAGTTCACTTTTCATTCCAATCCCAAAGAAAGGCAATGCCAAAGAATGCTCAAGTTCAGTTCAGTTCAGTTTAGTCGCTCAGTCATGTCCGACTCTTTGTGACCCCATGAATCGCAGCATGCAAGGCCTCCCTGTCCATCACCAGCTCCCGGAGGTCACTCAGACTCACGTCCATCGAGTCAGTGATGCCATCCCCATCTCATCCTCTGTCGTCCACTTCTCCTCCTGTCCCCAATCCCTCCCAGCATCAGAGTCTTCTCCAATGAGTCAACTCTTCACATGAGGTGGCCAAAGTACTGGAGTTTCAGCCTCAACATCAGTCCTTCCAAAGAAATCCCAGGGCTGATCTCCTTCAGAATGGACTGGTTGGATCTCCTTGCAGTCCAAGGGACTCAAGAGTCTTCTCCAACACCACAGTTCAAAAGCATCAATTCTTCGGCGCTCAGCTTTCTTCACAGTCCAACTCTCACATCCATACATGACCACAGGAAAAACCATAGCCTTGACTAGATGGATGTTTGTTGGCAAAGTAATGTCTCTGCTTTTGAATATGCTATCTAGGTTGGTCATAACTTTCCTTCCAAGGAGTCAGCGTCTTTTAATTTCATGGCTGCAGTCACCGTCTGCAGTGATTTTGGAGCCCAAAAATGCTCAAACTACCACACAATTGCACTCATCTCACATGCTAGTAAAGTAATGCTCAAAATTCTCCAAGCCAGGCTTGAACAGTACATGAACCATGAACTTCCAGATATTCAAGCTGGTTTTAGAAAAGGCAGAGGAACCAGAGATCAAATTTTCAACATCTGCTGGATCATGGAAAAAGCAAGAGAGTTCCAGAAAAACATCTATTTCTGCTTTATTGACTATGCCAAAGCCTTTGACTGTGTGGATCACAATAAACTGTGAAAAATTTTGAAAGAGATGGGAATACCAGACCACCTGATCTGCCTCTTGAGAAACCTATATGCACGTCAGGAAGCAACAGTTAGAACTGGACATGGAACAACAGACTGGTTCCAAATAGGAAAAGGAGTATGTCAAGGCTGTATATTGTCACCCTATTTATTTAACTTATATGCAGAGTACATCATGAGAAACGCTGGATTGGAAGAAACACAAGCTGGAATCAAGATTGCTGGGAGAAATATCAATAACCTCAGATATGCAGATGACACCACCCTTATGGCAGAAAGTGAAGAGGAATTAAAAAGCCTCTTGATGAAAATGAAAATGGAGAATGAAAAAGTTGGCTTAAAGCTCAACATTCAGAAAATGAAGATCATGGCATCTGGTCCCATCACTTCATGGGAAATAGATAGGGAAACAGTGGAAACAGTGTCAGACTTTATTTTTTGGTCTCCAAAATCACTGCAGATGGTGATTGCAGCCATGAAATTAAAAGACGCTTACTCCTTGGAAGGAAAGTTATGACCAACCTAGATAGCATAGTCAAAAGCAGAGACATTACTTTGCCAACAAAGGTCCATCTAGTCAAGATTATGGTTTTTCCTGTGGTCATGTATGGATGTGAGAGTTGGACTGTGAAGAAAGCTGAGCGCCGAAGAATTGATGCTTTTGAACTGTGGTGTTGGAGAAGACTCTTGAGAGTTCCTTGGACTGCAAGGAGATCCAACCAGTCCATTCTGAAGGAGATCAGCCCTGGGATTTCTTTGGAAGGACTGATGTTGAGGCTGAAACTCCAGTACTTTGGCCACCTCATGCGAAGAGTTGACTCATTGGAAAAGATTCTGATGCTGGGAGGGATTTGGGGGCAGGAGGAGAAGTGGACGACAGAGGATGAGATGGCTGGATGGCATCACTGACTCGATGGACCTGAGTCTGAGTGAACTCAGGAGTTGGTGATGGACAGGGAGGCCTTGCGTGCTGCAATTCATGGGGTCGCAAAGAGTTGGACATGACTGAGCGACTGAACTGAATTGAAATTAGATCTATTACTGTGTCCTCCTTTAGTTTAACCTTCATCATATGTAGTATCCTTTTATTTAAAAGCTGTTACTTCCTTATTATGAGCAATAGGAAATTTGATTATTCATGTTAGTGATTAAATTGCCAAATCAGATCCAACCCAAAGAACAGTCTCCAACCACCACTGGTTGAGAATGATTCCTGGACAGAACTCCAATAATAAAGGACTTCAGCATATAAAAAGGTTATGAAGGTGTATAACAACAGAGGATCCATTTCAGTGTCTGTGCAAAAGTTTGTTTCCCTTCCATCACCCTCCAGCTACTTAAGGCAAGTTCCTCCCACTCCCCACCCCCACTTGTGCCAGGGTACAGAAAAGAAGCAGACTTGTGTTAAGATTCAAGTATTTATATTTATGTGGCCACTGAAATCCCTTTAGCACTTTGAGGTTATGCTATTTTTACACAATATATGGAGCTGCTTTTTGAACTTTTAGATAAAACTTTTACATTAACAGCTACTGTTTACAATCAAGCCCTAAGGCAAAGAAGGATGGAAATACCAGGATTTCTTTTTTTATTTAAATCTTGCTGTTAAATTACAGGAGCTAGCTGAGCTCTTGGAAGAAAAACTCAGGAAATAGTAGAGCAAGAAAAGTAATCATTTTAAATTGATATCCCTTTATAAACTTAACTAAACCTGCTTTTATCAGACATGAAAAGTGGAATACAGTAGTAAGTTGTTTTCATTCCACTGTTTGAAATGTACAGAAGTCTTTCAAATGGCAGTTGAGTCAAACATCCTTACCTAAGTTGTCTGGGTGTCTATTTTTTTTTTTTTTTTTTAAGACTTTGAAAAAGGGTAAAGCAATGTCTATAATATACAACTTCTATTTTATCTTAAGAAACACTTAAAATTCATGGCTCAATTTGTCCCTAGAGCAAAAACATGAAACCTGTGGATTTGAAGTTCTGATTTTGTCTCTCACCCCACCCCAGTACTTTTGCCTGGAGGGTCCCGTGGACGGAGGATCCTGGTAGGCTCCAGTCCATGGGGTCGCTGGGAGTCAGACACGACTGAGCGACTTCACTTTCACTTTTCACTTTCATGCATTGGAGAAGGAAATGGCAACCCACTCCAGTGTTCTTGCCTGGAGAATCCCAGGGACAGGGGAGCCTGGTAGGCTTCCGTCTATGGGGTCGCACAGAGTCGGACACGACTGAAGCGACTTAGCAGCAGCAGCAGCAGAAGAAGAAAATTAGTAATTCATTATTATTATTATCAGCAGAAGCAGCTATAGCAATGTGCACTGAGAAATTACAAGTTCTAAATTCTATTCTTGTCTTGTAAGTGCTAATATAAAAAGGAGGGGAAAAAAACCGTAAGAGAAACTAATATATCCTGGTTAAAATGGAATGTTCAAATGTGACATATAATATAGAAGGGCTTCTTCCCATGTTTACCAGCAATCAGAATTGGAGAAGACTTAGTAAAAGAGCTAGATTTGAAGTATACCATAATTTCTTTTCTAAATGACTCCGTTTCTTTATCATTATATTTAATTTATAAAAGGAGATAACTTTTACTAGCTTAGAGTAATTGCATCTTTAAAAATATTTGTTTACTGATTTATGCCTTTCAAAATTGAATTGTCAGAATTAATTTCACGACTTTTAGATATCAGGGGTTTGCTCATGTCTATGTAGGACATAAAAATATTAAACAAACTTCATTCATTGAAACAATTAGCTTTTTAATAATCTTGAATTATTGTTATTTTTAAAATATAATTTCAGGTTATTTAGCTTTAATTTTTAATGATGAATGAATGTGTCCAATGATTAAAATGATGAAGATATTTTGAACTGTGGATCTGGAAAATTTTTATATCCATTATCTGTTAAAAGAGGAGAGAGCAGAAGCAATTTTACCGTATGTAATTTTTGATGTAGCACAAAGATTTTCCCCAGTATTTTGTAGCAGACCTAAGTTGCTTGACCTGCCTGAGTCTGTCTCACTTGGCCTGTCAAATCCATCAAATACTGATTGGAATAGATTACTGAGTTGATGGATCACCAGGATTAGGCCCATCTTTCTGCAAAAGACTCTGTAATCATGATGAGAGGTTATTGTTGCCTGGGAGCTCAAAAGAGACAAACTACATTGCACACAAGGATCAGCTGGAGCTGTTTGTAAGGCAACAGACGCTGAAAAATAGAATGAGTCACGGCGTGTGCCACAAAGCCAGCCCAGTGAACAGCAGAAAGGTATGTCCAGCTCTCATAGAAAGTATGCTGGAATGTTTTAACTAAAGTAATGTTTATATGAAATGTTTCCAAATAAACTGTATCTTTTCCTGAAACAATACTTAATTGAAATTCAATGTTTTATTTTTGGCTTTTATACAGAGAATGCAAGGCTTTAAAGGCAAGTGTCTTAATTTTATTTGAAATGTAAATTATATTATCTACTCATTAAAAAGCATATATAAATACGGATAAGTATGCAATAATTATTTAACATTGTGAACTTAGGCTTGGAAAAACTAATATTGTTGGGATTTTACCGGGTTAAGAGCCAATGACAGAAACTTGTCATAATACCAGCCTTGTTGAATGTTTTAACATAGGATGTATGATTCAGCTCTTTTTAAGGATATATTACTTGAATAAATTATACCAGCACTAAAATGCATGACATGGAAACTTTAAAATACATTTTCCATGAACTGTTATTAACGTGACATTTTTCTTTCTCTCTGACCTCTAGAAAATTGACTTTTTATTATGTACTACATATCTGTTTTCTTTTAGTTCATGAATGAAATAGGACCATTTTTTAAAATAAATTCAGTTATACAGCAAGGCCTGTGTACCCTAACTGAAAGAACATGTAAAATATGACAAGTCCATATATAGATGTGACCTCTGAAATGTACAGAACATTACTGGTAAGTAACATCTTCCTGTACAATGTACTCTGATGATAGAAAAGCCAAAATGATCTTTTCCATACCATGGCATACATTAATAGAAAGGGATTCTGCTAGGTACAAGATTATAGAACTGTATTTACTTTCAACACAAAACCCTAATCTTCCCAGTCATTAAAGAATATCAACTTTCCTTGTACAGTAGATATTTAGGCATTATAAAAGTTAAGTATACTTTTCATATTCATCTGTGGACTGCAACTTCTAAATTTTAACATTCTGATATTAAAGATAATGTGAAATAGAATGAACATAACCTAGTTTGGAGTTTGTTAGATACACTTTAGGGCCTTTACATACATGTTTTCAAAGTTACTCTTCCTGAAGTCTTGTAAAGTAGATATTACTACCTTTATTTCAAAAGTATGGAAACCAAGGCTCAGAATATTTGTCCACAGAGAACTGGTAAAGAGGAGTTAAAATTCATTTTAATTTAACTTAACTATATGGAAAGAGCAAAATTAAAAAGTTAGAATGATTTTCCTCCATGCTCTCAGAGCCACTATTTTTATATGAGAATGAATGTGCCTGTTCAATAAGTATTATTGTAAGAAGAATGTTAAATTACACTTATTTACTACTGTGGTCTTGCCTTATTTTGTACATATGATACTATACTGTGACTGGTTGCATGTCAATTTCCCCCTTAAAATCTATGATGAAATTGTTATGCTCTTCAAAATGATTTGGATTGCATCTTGTTCATTTTTGTATCCCTAGCACCTAACAAAATGCCTGATTTGCAGAAAATAATACCTGTATGAATGGATGAATTACTGCATCAAAACATAACTCTTTAATCTTAGAGGATTGAAAAGGGGGACTTAAAAAAGAACCCAATCCAAAATTAATTCTAGAACTGGTAATGAGAAATTAATCACAGAATAGTGACGACAAAGCTTCCTAGCTTGCCAGGTTTATACATCTCTATTGTATTCTTGCCAGGCTTATGTCATCTGTATTCTGATTACATATTCTCATACACAAGGCACTATTCATATCACCGAATTTTGTTTTCTGAGATTATATCTGACATATATAACAAATAACAATCACTTTAAGGTCTTTCATAGATTCAAGAATTCACTTGCTTACTATTCCACATGCATTCTTACTGAACACTTCCCCAGGTAACATGTGCTCAGTTCAGTTCAGTTCAGTCGCTCAGTCACGTCCAACTCTTTGCAACCCCATGAATCGCAGCATGCCAGGCCTCCCTGTCCATCACCAACTCCCGGAGGTCACTCAGACTCACGTCCATCAAGTCAGTGATGCCATCCAGCCATCTCATCATCTGGCATCCCCTTCTCCTCCTGCTCCCAATCCCTCCCAGCATCAGAGTCTTTTCTAATGAGTCAATTCTTCGCGTGAGGTGGCCAAAGTACTGGAGTTCCAGCTTTAGCATCAGTCCTTCCAAAGAAATCCCAGGGCTGATCTCTTCAGAATGGACTGGTTGGATCTCCTTGCAGTCCAAGGGACTCTCAAGAGTCTTCTCCAACACCACAGTTCAAAAGCATCAATTCTTCAGTGCTCAGCTTTCTTCACAGTCCAACTCTCATATCCATACATAACCATTAGGGAGACATATATGAATAAAATATCATTCTTACTAATAATAATCTTACAGTTTTGCCATTGGAATGGCCTGCAAACCATAATTCAATGGTTTTAGTGCCACAGAAGTAAGTTCAAGGAGCTAAAGAAGAGTGGAGGAGGGAATAATCAGAGAAGATATATGAAATGAGTCTTGTGGGGAAAATGTGAATTTACCAAAAGAAATGGGCTAAGTAGGACATTATAGGAAAAGGATTAATGACATTTAGGGTTATCCTCATATGAGTAGCCATAAGAGGCTAACTGAATATGTGAACATATCCCAATACAAATGGCAAACATTATCTGGAATGTTTTGAATTAGCCCAGGCTGTCTTGCTGGGGCTTCTCTGCCCTTGGAATGGGGTATCTCCATGTCCAAGGTCAGGTATGACCTAAATCAAATCTCTTACAATTATACAGTGGAAGTGACAAATAGATTCAAGGAATTAGATCTGATAGAGTGTATGAAGAACTACAGATGAGGTTCATGGCATTGTAGAGGAGGCAGTGATCAAGAGCACCCCTAGGAAAAAGAAATGCAAAAAGGCAAAATGGTTCTCTGAGGAGGCCTTACAAATAGCTATGATAAGAAGAGAAGCAAAAGGCAAAGGAGAAAAGGAAAGATATACCCATCAGAATGCAGAGTTCCAAAGAATAGCAAGGAGACATAAACAAGCCTTCCTCAGCAATTGATGCAAAGAAATATGCCGAGGTCCAGCCTCGAATGATCCAGGGAGTTCGAGGCGTGAACAGTGTTGGTGAGGATCAGAATACAATAGTTTTAATTAGGTAAAGAATAATAGAATGAGGATAGCTCAGTAGGAAAATTCAGTGGAGAAAAGAGGCTGAGTAGCTTGGTTTATGCGGGAGACCAATAAAACTTCAAGACAAGAAGTTTGCACCACTTACATAGGCCGCAGGCGTCCTTCCGTTCTCCCCAAGGAGAGGAGACACTGAGGCCTCCCCGGTTGGATCTTAGAAGGCCAGGCATAATTAGTAAGCATGGTGGGTTCCACGCTCCAGATGGAGACTCAACCAGAGTTTGAGAGCGAGAGCGACATGCGGAGACCAGTCTTTCGAGGAACTGATCCCAATTCTTTATTTTCCATGGTCTACTTTTATACACTGAGATGTTATATAAAAGTCACGCAGGGTCAGCAGTCCTGACTTTTATCAAAGTCAGGTGCTTCATACAAATGTATACAGAGGTCTTAGGGGTGTTACATCATCTTCTGGCCAGGGGGCCTGCTGACAATTTATGACCCTATCCTTGTGACAGCGGTCAATCCAGGACACTTATTTCCCCAGGGGTGATTATTCTTAAAACAGACGCCACCCAAATAAAGTTACATTCCTATAGGGTGAGGGTGTAGTGGGTTTTAGTCAAGGAAAGAATTTACTTAGCCTAAGGCCTAACGTAATTAATATCAAAGGTTAATACCTATTTCTTCTATATATTCATTAATGTGTGTAAGGGCAGGCGATGTGGAGACTTAGCAGCAAACATTGGCTCAACAAATGAAAAACCCTTCACCAATACAATTTCTAATCAGCCCACTATACTTATACTAATAGTTTTTCTAACTTCTCTAAAGAACCTGTTTTTAGAAGATTTAAAGCACCTCGTGCCTCTCACTGTTGGGAGGCTGTGAGCAGTCACATGTGGCTGGACAAGCCTGTCAGGTAGGCTAGAGAAACTTCAGAGGAGTTTGTAGGTTAAAACACTCCTGTCACGCTCAGGAATCTTTATTAACTGGAGCTCTAAGTTAACTCCTTCTCTGAAAGAGGTGGTGGGGGACAGCCCCTCATAAAGTCAGAGGTGTAGGTGAGACCACACAGTAGTAAAGTAGGCAGGCTCTGGTTATGGGGGTAGATCCTCAAGGATTTCCAGGGGGACTCCTGAGGCTCGACCCCACCTTGGCATATGTCAAGCCTCCTTCCTCATGACCTTTGCCATGGGTGGAGTACCTCGTGCTGGCCCCCAGTAGAAATAGAGGAAAACAACAGAATGGGAAAGACTAGAGATCTCTTCAAGAAAATTAGAGATACCAAGTGAACATTTCATGCAAAGATGGGCACAGTAAAGGACATGGTATAGACCTAACAGAAGCAGAAGATATTAAGAAGAGGTGGTAAGAATACAAAGAAGAATTATACAAAAAATTTCTTCATGACCCAGAAAATCACAATGGTGTGATCACTCACCTAGAGCCAGACATTGTGGCATGCAAAGTAAAATGGGCCTTAAGAAGCATCACTACGAATAAAGCTAGAGGAGGAGATAGAATTCCAGTTGAACTATTTCAAATCCTGAAAGATGATGCTGTGAAAGTATTGCACTCAATATGACAGAAAAACTGGAAAACACAGCAGTGGCCACAGGACTAGAAAAGTTGACTTTTCATTCCAATCCCAAAGAAAGGCAATTCCAAAGAATGCTCAAACTACCACACAATTGTACTCATCTCACACACTAGCAAGGTAATGCTCAAAATTCTCTAAGACAGGCTTCAACAGTGCATGAACCGTGAATTTCCAGATGTTCAAGCTGGTTTTAGAAATGGCAGAGGAACCAGAGTCAAATTGCCAGCATCTGTTGGATAATAGAAAAAATCAAGAGAGTTCCAGAAAAACATCTATTTCTGCTTTACTGACAATGCCAAAGCCTTTAACTGTGTTGATCACAACAAATTGTTGGAAATTCTTAAAGAGATTGGAATACCAGACCACCTGATCTGCCTCCTGAGTAATCTGTAAGCAGGTAGAGAAGCAACAGTTAGAACTGGACATGGAACAACACACTGGTTCCAAATCAGGAAAGGAGTACATCAGGCTGCATATTGTCACCCTGCTTGTTTAACTTATATGCAGAGTTCATCATGAGAAATGCTGGGCTGCATGAAGCACAAACTGGAATCAAGATTGCCAGGAGGAATATCAATAACCTCAGACATGCAGATGACATCACCCTTATGGCAGAAAGTGAAAAACTAAAGAGCCTTTTGATGAAAGTGAAAGAAGAGAGTGAAAAAGTTGGTTTAAAACTCAACATTCAGAAAACTAAGATCATGGCATCTGGTCCCATCACTTCATGACAAATAGATGGGGAAACAATGGAACCAGTGAGAGACTTTAATTTGGGGGGCTCCAAAATCACTGCAGATGGTGAGTTCAGCCATGAAATTAAAGATGCTAACTCCTTGGAAGAAAAGCTATGACCAACCTAGTTCAGTTCAGTCCAGTCGCTCAGTCATGTCCAACTCTTTGCGACCCCATGAATTGCAGAATGCAAGGCCTCCCTGTCCATCACCAATTCCTGGAGTTCACCCAGACTCACGTCCATTGAGTCAGTGATGCCATCCAGCCATCTCATCCTCTGTCATCCCCTTCTCCTCCTGCCCCCAATCCCTCTTAACATCAGAGTCTTTTCCAATGAGTCAATTCTTCGCATGAGGTGGCCAAAGTCATGGAGTTTCAGCTAGCATTATTTCTTCCAAAGAAATCCCAAGGCTGATCTCCTTCAGAGTGGACTGGTTGGATCTCCTTGCAGTCCAAGGGACTCTCAAGAGTCTTCTCCAACACCACAGTTCAAAAGCATCAATTCTTCAGCACTCAGCCTTCTTCACAGTCCAACTCTCACATCCATATGTGACCACAGGAAAAACATAGCCTTGACTAGACAGACCTTTGTTGGCAAAGTAATGTCTCTGCTTTTCAATATGCTATCTAGACAGCATATTAAAAAGTGGAGACATTACTTTACCAACAAAGATGCATCTAGTCAACACTATGGTTGTTCCATTAGTCATGTATGGATGTGAGAGTTGCACTATAAAGAAAGCTGAGCGCTGAAGAATTGCTGCTTTTGAACTGTGGTGTTGGAGAAGACTCTTGAGAGTCCCTTGGACTGCAAGGAGATCCAACCAGTCCATTCTGAAGGAGATCAGCCCTGGGATTTCTTTGGAAGGAATGATGCTAAAGCTGAAACTCCAGTACTTTGGCCACCTCATGCAAAGAGTTGACTCATTAGAAAAGACTCTGATGCTGGGAGGGATTGGGGGCAGGAGGAGAAGGGGACAACAAAGGATAAGGTGGTTGGATGACATCACCAACTCAATGGACATGAGTTTGAGTAAACAGGAGTTGGTGATGGACAGGGAGGCCTGGCATGCTGCAGTCCACAGGGTTGCAAAGAGTCAGACTTGACAGCAACTGTACTGACCTGAACTGTGCCCAGGCTGTATTATTTGATGCCTGTCTGCTATTCTGCTTCTTGACTTCCTTTCCTCTGGTTTTCAGTACTTCAATTTCTCCTGGACTAGCTTCTGAATCTCTTAGCCAAATATTATTGATAACTCTGTGACCCTACTGTTGCAAAACCACTTTGATCAGATAAAAATCCATCTATGACCACGTAAACTGGAAAGTGGTATAGCACAGTGCTGGATAATGTCTTTGCTCACCTCCATGTAACAGGTACTAGATCTCAGTTGGCCTTGGACAAGTCACTTCCCTTTTTGTACTTTGGTTTCATTACTTGAAAATCATTTGAGACAACTCTTTTCTTAGATGTCACCTTTTAAAGAGACTTATCCTGAACACTGCATTCTATAAGGCAAAGTGCCCTTTCTCCTCATTACCCACACATGCAACCCCAATTCTCCTAACCCAACACTCTTGGCATACTTTGACTAATGACAGTATCTTTGTTTACTTGGGGGCTCTGGGCCATGCAGAAAAGTCTAACAATGTGATTTACGGTGGAGACTTCAAGTCATATAGTATCAGCTCAACACCACAGAAGCTGAAGATTAAGGCGCACTATGTGGGCAGTAGACCATTTCTATGTGACTGGTTCCAAATAGGAAAAGGAGTACATCAGGCTGTATATTGTCACCCTGCTTATTTAACTTATATGCAGAGTACATCATGAGAAACGCTGGACTGGAAGAAACACAGCTGGAATCAAGATTATTGGGAGAAATATCAATAACCTTAGATATGCAGATGACACCACCCTTACGGCAGAAAGTGAAGAGGAACTAAAAAGCCTCTTGATGAAAGTGAAAGTGGAGAGTGAAAAAGTTGGCTTAAAGCTCAATATTCAGAAAATGATCATGGCATCCAGTCCCATCACTTCATGGGAAATAGATAGGAAAACAGTGGAAACAGTGTCAGACTTTCGTTTGGGGGGCTCCAAAATCACTGCAGATGGTGACTGCAGCCATGAAATTAAAAGACTCTTACTCCTTGGAAGGAAAGTTATGACCAACCTAGATAGCATATTCAAAAGCAGAGACATTATTTTGCCAACAAACATCCGTCTAGTCAAGGCTATGGTTTTTCCTGTGTTCATGTATGGATGTGAGAGTTGGACTGTCAAGAAAGCTGAGCGCCAAAGAATTGATGCTTTTGAACTGTGGTGTTGGAGATTCTTGTGAGCACCTTGGACTACAAGGAGATCCAACCAGTCCATTCTAAAGGAGATCAGCCCTGGGTGTTCTTTGGAAGGAATGATGCTAAAGTTGAAACTCCAGTACTTTGGCCATCTCATGAGAAGAGTTGACTCATTGGAAAAAGACTGTGATGCTGAGAGGGATTGGGGGCAGGAGGAGAAGGGGATGACAGAGGATGAGATGGCTGGATGGCATCACTAACTTGATGGACGTGAGTCTCAGTGAACTCTGGGAGTTGGTAGTGGACAGGGAGGCCTGGCGTGCTGTGATTTATGGGGTCGCAAAGAGTTGGACACAACTGAGCGACTGAACTAAACTGAACTGAACTGAACACCAATAAAGATTCTCAACATTGTCTCAAATGAGATTTGCTACTTGGCAGCACTCTGTGCTTATTATGACATGTTACTTCTAGGAGGAGTTAATCATATCCCTGACTCCAGTGGGAGTGGACAATTGAAAAATCCACATTTATTAATAGGACACTCCTGCACTCTGCCCATCATTCCCTTTCCTTTGCTGATTTTACTCTAGATCCTTTCACTGTAATGAAACATAACTATGAGTATAACACACTGAGTTCGGTCAGTCTTTCTACTGAATTGTCAAATCGAAGGGTATCTTGGGCCCCTTAAATTGTAATTGACGTCAGAGGTGAGAGTGGTCTTATAGACTGTTCTCTAATTCATCTGTTATATCATATTTTATCACAGGTGCCCTTCACTAGAATGTAAACTCTATGAGGTCAAGGATCTTTGTATATTTTGTTCATTATCTATCCCAAACAATTAGAATTGTGCTCACTGAGAGTAGCTGCTCTAAAAATATTTGTTGAATAATTGAGCTGAAAGTATTCTACTAGCTGACTTATGCCCTGTCTTTTTATTTCTATCATTAAATGACACTGAATTTATGATTTAGTCACATTACATCGTGTAATTTCCTATTTGAATTTTATAATTCAGGAGTACAAAACCGATAAGAGCTTTCTTTTAATATTTGTAGAGAATGGAGGGGAAAGTTTTAAAGGAGGCTTCTGACTTTTGCAATATTTATGGAAGCTGTGCAAAAGAAACAGGCTTAAGTTAATGCTCACTACTCCTCTAATTGCCTTTGTCTGACTTGCTAATATCTGAATCTTTCTTCACATTATAATGAATGGACATGAATAAACACATAGTTGCCAAAAGGTAAAAGGATCTGTAAGAGAGACTTAGAGAAAGGTAAGCAGGCATAGGCACAATCATGTCCTTCTGGCACAGAAACAAATGTTAACATCTAAAAGGTCACTGAGACTTTTGCCCAAGGAAGATGGATGCTTTGGATGTCTAGATAGTTTAAAATTGTAGTTCTTTATACAGGGATCTAGCTAAGCAGCTGTATAGAATTTCAAAAGAGGAAATGTGAATTTAAAGCCCAAATCAAAGATGAAACTATTTACTTGTCTTGGTCTATCGATTTCATATGTTCATGGCAAGGAGATTTTTTTTTAAGCTGTTAATCTTATTCATATTACATCAATAGTGTAAAGGCTGAGAGAGCACTAGAGATGTTTAGAGGCCAATTCTCTACTATATCTTAATTACTCAGCCTAATAAAATGTCACAACATGTGTGCTTATATATGATACCTGACCTCACCACTGCTGAGTCAATTAATCTGTTTTCAGGTACATTTAAAACAATTTTCAAACATTTATGATCTCAGTAATAATGCTAATCAGTTATTTAAATAACACCTGGAGATAGAAGCAGTCTAATTTGACTATTATTACTATCTACACATGACTATGACCAAGAACAAAAACATTGAATCTTTCTTTGGCTTGACACATACATATTCAATCCCTGCATTTCATTTCTTTGATAATATTGATTTACACCTCATTACTGAGGCTAAAATAGTAAATTCAAAAACATTTTTTATATCAACCTCATATTTCAACATTTTGATAAAATCCTTTTGCTTTTATCTTCTAATATTATTTCTAATTATGTGTTCTCCACTCAGTTCATTATTTTATGGAGATCTTTAATTCACATCTCCCTGGATTATTGCCATGGAATCAGATTATTGTGAAGCAGATGTTTTGAGCCTGGTTCTTTTGAGACAGCCATTTTGGCAGCTGGGAAGTTTTAACATTATCACTCAGGGAAGTTTGAACATGAAACATTCTGAGTCTTCTCAATTAGCACAATTGCCCAATGAGTGAAAATCAAGCCCCAGCCAGAGATGTACTGGCAAGAAAAATAGAGAGTATACAGCATTCTGGTAGAAATGTGGCATATCCACCCATAGTAAACCACTGAAACTGGTTGTATTGATACTCCTGAGCCCAACTGGAAGGCGATAAGGCAGGGAGTTAGCAATGAACCAGAAAATGAAGAAAGGACACGTTGACACAGTTGACACAAAAATCAGGCATTTCTTCCACATCCTAAGATCTGCAACCCATTTTACCTGCCAATAAACCCAATGAGGCTTTGGAAATAGGCTGGGAGCATAGACTCCTAGAAAGTACTCTCTTGAGGAGGTTTGGTTAGAAAAAAAAAAAAAAAGATTTTTCACTCCAAAGAATTCTGGTTGGAAGTAAGATAGAATGCAAAATGCATACAGAATGCTCATCAGTTCATATTACCTATGGTGTGTCAGAAGACGGGAACTTGCTTAAAAACTCAGGGCTAGTGAGTATGGTGGGATAAAAATCCCAACTATGTTTTAATGCTGTTCTCTACTTTTCTTGTCAAGAAGGAAGAACTGAACAAGAGAAAAAGGTTAAGACTGAACAGACATTAGAGCATTTCATAAAAGAGAAGAGCCTTCAAGAAAAAAGTTTTGGTATCAATGATTGTGATTTGTGCATATAAGGATACTAGGGCTATTTTCCTTCCCCAAAGAGAGAGGTACCATTTTTCTAGGGAGCCATGAGTCAGTATGCACAACAGTCCACAAAACAGAAGCAGCCCAGGAAAGCTTGTTCATGCCAAGACAGAACAGTGGCACCTTAAAAGCAGTCACTGAAAGTGTGTATGGGAGATGGAGGAGAAAGCTTGCAAGATCAAAGTCATGTTATACACCGCTAAAACCTATCCTCAACAGAAAATTATCTAGCGGTCTATGCTCCAAGCCTATCTCCAAAGCCTCACTGGGTTTATTGGCAGGTAAAATGGGTCTGGTTGTTTTAGGTTTATCTTCCTAGGTTGACCATGTGGCCATTTCTACTCTTAGAGACTTTCTGCTTCCTTAGTCACTCCCCAGAGTACAAAGTACTCTCTGCACTTGAATAATCAGATCTGTCTAGAATTTCTTTAATTCCAATACCAAGGCGGAGCCTGAGTAGATATCTAAACATAGGGCTTCCTTCTCAAGAACTCTTTCCACCATTCATTGCTGATCCTACTTCCAACTTGCCAGTCTCTCACAGTTCTGGGGATCTGTCTTAGGTACAGAAAAGGGAAACTGTCCTTTCAGTTGCCACATGTTTTCATAGCTCTCAGTTCCCTTGGGTTGTATAATTTTGAAATCTAAACCATTACTCTGTTTTTCATTGTAATAATCTTTTCCTAAGAGATATATGCAGCAAGTTCTGACTCCTGACCAAATGGGAAATAAATCGGGTTTAGAGGAAATATAAAAGGAAAAGCCACTAGTCATTATTTCAGAAGTATTATCTCAAAATAATGCAAGGATCTTCCTGTTAAAAGGAAATTAAAGGCCTCTCCAATTGTCACAATACAATAAAACCGAAGAGAACTCTGATGCCACTAAGAATGAAGAATACATTCAGATTAGAGAGAATGAGAGCTACATCATTTTATCACACACCAAATTTTGTTATCATTCAATAAATACTTAGTGAGCACCTGAGTGCCTATTCTGTACCAGGTTATGGTCTCTGGGGACACAGAAATGTATAAAAAAGGCAAAATAATCCCTACATTAAGTGGAGCTTATATTCTTGATAGGAGACAAATATTAAGGAATATAAGTAAGTGAAATGTAGTATAACAATGTTAAATATTATGAATAAAACAAGCAAGGATGAGAAATAAAACTAAAAAGTCTTAGAGTTTTAGATAGGCAAGTAGAACAAGGCCTCACTTGAAATAAAGATATTTAAATGAAGACACAAAAAATGAGGGAGAAAGTCATGTGGATTATAGCAGTGATGAAAACGAAATATCACTGCTACTCAATTACACATTGCGCTAAAATTTTTACATGTTTTATCTAACTTCTCTTGATAACATCTTTATGACTCAACTACTGTGATGAACTTCATTCATAGATGAGAAGATAATTAGATAAATTGCTAATTTCACATAGCTAGTTCATGACAGAGTACAAATTTGAACACAGTACTATCTGATATAAAGTCCCTGAATGTGACTATGTTACTCTGCATGTAGCTTTTATGCCTTAGAGTCTAGAAAGATGTTCAGTCAATTTCTAAAGAGACCCCTATTTTATTCACTAACTTAATTGAATTCAGATAATTGTGTTTAATATGTCTTTATTGCTCTGTTCATTCACTTTTCAGTTTGCACAAAGTTCATCAAAGATCAGCATCCTTGAAGTGTTTTAATTTTGGCCACCTTCTAGTCTCCCTATTCTTAACTTACCCTGGCCAGGGCCTTGGTTTAACCTACTACTCATCATTGTTTTGAGGGCTAGAGAATTTCGTGAAGCTCTTGTAATGAAAGACAAGCAAATTGGTTTCCCAATGTTCTCATGATGTTTCTTAGAATGAAATACTGTTATTTTGCTTAAATTGATCCTTGTTTCAGCATAATTTCTGTGTGTGATTAGATTGAAAAACTCCCTCCCTATGAGGAATGAGTGAAGGAAAGAACAAAAAGAAGAAAACAAAGAATCATTCTAAATTCAGTAGGCAACTATCATTTTTAGAGAAAATTGGAAGGTAGTGGCATTGTCTATAAAAATCAACTGTAAAAAATAACAGTTCAATCCAGTAGGCTCACAATAAGAATAAAGAGATAGTGGAACCCATTCTAGAATTCTGTTTCAACAAAGCTAACTCCTGTCTGAGACCATTGCCCATTTTATTTTCATGTGTGTTACCTTGGATTCTCATGATTCAACGAACACAATACACCCAATGCATTAAATAGCCTGAACTCAGCAGAACACAAATCTGGAATTGCTATATTTTAATTCAATCACTGCTATCTCATGTCCTATGCCTTTACATACAAACAGCTAAGAGATAGATCAGCAATTGTATCTCTTAGAAAGATATCCAACCAAGAAATGACTCACCAGTTTTTCCTGCTCGTAGTCATTTCCAATATTTGAATGGTTCTCTTGAAATTTTCTTTCTTGATTTAGGAGTTCTGCTCAGGTCCAGTGAACAAATGGAGATTGTTTAGTACATACTGTCCTCAGACAAAACCACAACTCTGAGATAATAGCAGAAAGCCCATTCAAAACTCTGTAATAAAAATATTAAAATTATTTTGATTTCAGGTAATGACAGAGTAGCTTATATCAGAAAAGTCTCTTACAAATAAAATTTTAAAATTCTAGACAAAATATTATAGAACCACTATTCAAAAGTCCTGGAGACTAGGTAGTATCTAACAGAGTTAGGACACTTGGGAAAAAGCAACTATAGAGGACGAGAGCCACATTATTTGTTTTATGATGATTGTTTTTTTCTTTTACCCATTAGGAGAGTCTCTAGATCTCCTGAGCTAGATGACAGAGCTTCATAGAACATGTAGATTTATTGAGATGAGTGGTCATAGGTTGGAGTTGAAGGCTTCTGGAACAGTATGAAATTAAAGAGGAAATTCTATAAAGAAGGAACCTACAAATAAGAAAATTCAAAATATGACTACATTTAATGCTAAAGTACTTAGCTAACTCTTGAAATTCATAGGCCTAGAGAGAAATCTAAAAGGTACAGGGTAAATAAGAGCTACAAAGTTAAAGAAGCTGATTAATGATTTCAGAAGCTGCTTGTCACTTGGGACACAGAATTAAGAACCCAATCAACCAGAGTGATAGAGACTTGATAAATACTTTGAGTTATACATAGAAATAATATTAAGACCACAACTTAGGAGTAAAGATCACACCCTAGAACCAAGAGATATATCCTTGTGCCAGGGGAAAAATTAAAATAAATGCATATGACAAAGCCTAAAACCAAACCTTTCTTTGATCATATGATCTCCCAGTAATTTAACTTCAGACCAATATAAAATGCAAAGTTCTACACAGACTGTATTACACAATGCATTATCTACAATGTCTATTAATCAACTATTACTCTACATGCAAAAAACCAAGATATTCAGATATGTACATAACTTCAGATATGCAGATGGCACCACACTTATGGCAGAAAGGGAAGAAGTAAAGAACCTCTTGATGAAAGTAAAAGAGGAGAGTGAAAATGTTGGCTTAAAACTGAACATTCAGAAAACTAAGATCATGGCATCTGGTCCCATCACTTCATGGCAAATAGATGGGGAAACAGTGGAAACAGTGTCAGACTTTACTTTCTTAGGTTCCAAAATCACTGCAGATGGTGACTGCAACCATGACATTAAAAGATGCTTGCTCCTTGGAAGAAAAGCTATGACCAACCTAGGCAGCATATTAAAAAGCAGAGACATTACTTTGCCAACAAAGGTCCTTCTAGTCAAAGCTATGGTTTTTCCAGTAGTCGTGTATGGATGTGAGAGTTGGACTATAAAGAAAGCTGAGAACTGAAGAACTGATGCTTGGAGAAGACTCTTGAGAGTCCCTTGTACTGCAAGGAGATCCAATCAGTCCATCTTAAAAAAAATCACTCTTGAATACTCATTGGAAGGACTGATGCTGAAGCTGAAACTCCAATACTTTGGCCACCTGATGAGAAGAGCTGACTCATTTGAAAAGACCCTTCTGCTGGGAAAGATTGAAGGCAGGAGGAGAAGGGGACAACAGAGGATGAGATTGAGTTGGATGGCATCACCAGCTCAATGGACATGAGTTTGAGTAAACTCCAGGAGTTGGTGATGGACAGGGAAGCCTGGCATGCTGCAGTCCATGCGGTCCCAATGAGTCGGACATGACTGAGTGACTGAATTGAACTGAAAGAAAAAGAAAAATTTGCCAATACTAAAAAGAACAAATATCTAACACAAAAATATCTAAAGATAAACCATAATTTGAAATTAATAGTCAAGAATATTAAAAAATTATGATACATATACTAAAGGCAGCTTGAAAATACTTAGATACAATGAGTAAAAAGATAAAAAAAAATTTTGGACATCTATTTAAAATGTAAGGAAAAGAAAACATGATAGAAATCCTTGAACTGAAAAATACAGCTTTTGAAATAAATTTGTTAGATGTGATTAACAGTAGACTGGCTACAAGTGGGAAAAAAATCAATGAACCTAAAGATAGGATACTAGAAGTTATTCAAATTGAATCAGAGAGAAGAAAAAAGGATTGAAAAGAAATAAACTGGCACCAGTGACTTGGGGATGGTATTAAGAGATCTACCATATGTGCAACTACAGTCTTTGAAATAGTAAAATGAGAACGAAACAGAAAAAACATGTGGAGAAACATTGGCCGTGACTTTTCCATTTATAATCAAAACAGTAGTTCACACATTTGGAGGAGCTCAGCAAAATCAAAAAATATAAACATAAATCTATTCAGAGTCCCTCGGACTGCAAAGAGATCCAACCAGTCCATCCTAAAGGAGATAAGTCCTGGGTGTTCACTGGAAGGACTGATGCTGAAGCTGAAACTCCAATACTTTGGCCACCTCATGCGAAGAGTTGATTCATTGAAAAAGACCTTGATGCTGGGAGGGATTGGGGGCAGGAGGAGAAGGGGACAACAGAGGATGAGATGTCTGGATGGCATCACCGACTCAATGGACATGAGTTTGAACTCTGGGAGTTGGTGATGGACAGGGAGGCCTGGCATGCTGCAATTCATGGGGTCGAAAAAAGTCGGAAATGACTGAGCAACTGAACTGAACTGAAAGAAATCTATAACTAAGCTCTTTAAAGTCAAACTACTTAAATTGAAGGAAAACAAAAACATAAAAGCCTTGGAAAAGAGATACATTATATTCCAGAGATATTGTAAGAATGATAACAGATATTATCAGCAACAATGGAAACCTGTGAACAATAGAATCACATCTTTTCAATGATGAAAGAAAAATAAAACTGTCAACAAGAATTCAATATCCAGTGAAAACTTCTTTAACAAAATGAAAGCAAAACCTCTTTCTCAGATAACAGAAAGCTAAGATAATTCACCCGCAGACTCAGAGATACTATGAAAATGTGTCATGTAGAAGGGAAATAATATCATATGAGAAATCATCTCAACAAGAAGGAATAAAAAGCACCAGAAAATAATAAATATATAAATAAACTTTAAAGACTTTTTCTTCCTTTCCTTATTTTTTAAAGATTATTGAGTGTTTAAACAATAGCAGAACATTATAGAGTCCATAGCATATATATAAATAAAACACATAACAACAATATCTCAAGGGAAAACTGAGAGTAAATGAAACTATTCTAATATTTTTACATCATATGTGAAGAGATAAAATATTAATTCAAAGACTAAAAAATTCAAGATAAATTATAACCAATACAGTAATCATAAAAGAGAATATGATGAGCTATAGTTTAAAAGGCCTTTAAAGAAGGAAAAATAAAATACTAAAATGTGTTTGTATACAAATATATGTGTGTGTTTATATATAAGATGGCAGAAGAAAAGAAAGAAGATCAAGGTAAGAAGGCAAAAACTGAAAACAGATATTAAACTTATGAATAATGCCAATTATATAAATTTTTATTTATTTATATGAATGGAATAAACTAATTAAAAGGCAAAATTTATTTAAATATTACTCACTACCCAACTAACTGTTGTTTTCAAAAGATGACTTTTAATAAAACCAAACAGATTTGGTGTTTTAAGTACAGTGTGGAAAAAATATCATGTAAACAGTAAACATTAAGTAAACTCACATTTTTCTATTAATCTCACAAAAGTACACTTCAAGACAAAGCATATTACCACAGACAGAAAGGTTTATCTTATAGTATAAATTTGGCAATTCATCAAGAAAATAATAACAATACTAAATGGAAATAGAGAAACACACAATCATTGTAGAAGATTTTAACATCCTCTGTCCAGTGACTGATAGAACAAGTAGAAAAAGATTAAGCTTAAATATTAAAGATTTGAACAAGACTGTCTTTAAACTCAAACTAAATTTAAAGAACAGTCACACAATTTCATAATTCACATTTTTTACAAGTACACAATAACATCCATCAGAAGAGACTATGCACTGGGCTGTGAAGCAAATTTCAAAGAATTTCAATCACACAGAGGATGCTCTCTTTCCATAATGAAATTTAATTATAAATCAACAGTAAGATAAGTAGAATAATCCCCAAATATTTGGAAACCCATCAGCAAAGTAACAAGTTAAAAGCAAGTTATATAATATTGCTGCTGTTGCTGCTGCTAAGTCACTTCAGTCGTGTCCGACTCTGTGTGACCCCACAGACAGCGGCCCACCAGGCTCCCCTGTCCCTGGGATTCTCCAGGCACGAACACTGGAGTGGGTTGCCATTTCCTTCTCCAAATATAATATTGCTAATTGAATGCTAATGAAACATAGTTTTTGCACATTTCAGGGGATGTTGTGAAAACAGTTATGAGAAGGAAATTTAAATTTTTAAATGCTTATATTGAAAGAAGAATAAAGCTACCTTCACAAGAAGCTAGCAAAAGAAGAATAAGTAAAAAGAAAGTAAATAAGCAATATAATAAACAATTTTTAAAAATTCAGAATCTATAGAATACAAAACAAAAAAGAAAATCAACAAAGCCAAAATTTGTTGGTCATCTAAAAAAACAATAAGCTTATTGGTAAATCTCTAGGTAGAAATGATATATGATTTCACACACACCCATATATATATATAGATATATATAATGTTTGTAAGGTGAAAAAAATTTATAATGATGAAAAAGACCAAACTGGGGTCACACAGTATACTGATTTTGAGATTAATCTATGCTATTAAATGCATCAGTAGTTCATTTCCTTTTATCATTGAGTAGCATTCCATTGTAAGAATATACCATATTTTGGTTAACCAGTCACCCATTGATGAATATTTGAATTGTTTCAAGTTTGAAGCTTCTGTTAGTACAAGTGTTATAAACATCTGTGTACAAGTATTTGTGTGGAATTTAATAAATCAGATCAGATCAGATCAGTCGCTCAGTCGTGTCCGACTCTTTGCGACCCCATGAACTGCAGCACGCCAGGCCTCCCTGTCCATCACCAGCTCCCGGAGGTCACTCAGACTCGCATCCATCGAGTCAGTGATGCCATCCAGCCATCTCATCCTCTGTCGTCCCCTTCTCCTCCTGCCCTCAATCCCTCCCAGCATCAGAGTCTTCTCCAATGAGTCAACTCTTCGCATGAGGTGGCCAAAATACTGGAGTTTCAGCTTCAGCATCATTCCTTCCAAAGAAATTCCAGGATTGATCTCCTTCAGAATGGACCGGTTGGATCTCCTTGCAATCCAAGGGACTCTCAAGAGTCTTCTCCAACAGCACAGTTCAAAAGCACCAATTCTTCGGCGCTCAGCCTTCTTCACAGTCCAGCTCTCACATCCATACATGACCACAGGAAAGACCATAGCCCTGACTAGGCGAACCTTTGTTGGTAAAGTAATGTCTCTGCTTTTGAATATGCTATCTAGGTTGGTCATAACTTTCCTTCCAAGGAGCAAGCGTCTTTTAATTTCATGGCTGCAGTCACCATCTGCAGTGATTTTGGAGCCCAGAAAAACAAAGTCTGACACTGTTTCCACTGTTTCCCCATCCATTTCCCATGCAGTGATGGGACCAGATGCCATGATCTTCGTTTTCTGAATGTTGAGCTTTAAGCCAACCTTTTCACTCTCCACTTTCACTTTCATCAAGAGGCTTTTTAGCCCCTCTTCACTTTCTGCCATAAGAGTGGTGTCATCTGCATATCTGAGGTTATTGATATTTCTCCCGGCAATCTTGATTCCAACTTGTGTTTCTTCCAGTCCAGCATTTCTCATGATGTACTCTGCATATAAGTTAAATAAACATGGTGACAATATGCAGCCTTGATGTACTCCTTTTCCTATTTGGAACCAGTCTGTTGTTCCATGACCAGTTCTAACTGTTGCTTCCTGACCTGCATACAGATTTCTTAAGAGGCAGATCAGGTGGTCTGGTATTCCCATCTCTTTCAGAATTTTCCATAGTTTATTGTGATCTGGGTCCCCATACTAGGTGTATGTTAACTTGTAAAGTCAAGCAAAATAAAAAAAAAAAAAAATAAGAGATCAGCAACCTAGGATCCACTCAAAAAATAAATAAATAATAAATAAATAAATAATAAAATAAAAAATAGAAACTGCAAAACAGTTTTATAAAGTGACTGAAACATGTTTACTTCTATTATTGATGTATGAGTTCTAGCTGCACCACATCCTCACCAATATTTGCTTGATACGATCAGCTTTTAAAATTTAAGCCATTCAAGTAAGTGCATGCTGCTGCTGCTGCTGCTGCTAAGTTGCTTCAGTCATGTCCGACTCTGTGCGACCCCACAGACGGTAGCCCACCAGGCTCTCCGTCCCTGGGATTCTCCAGGCCAGAACACTGGAGTGGGTTGCCATTTCCTTCTCCAATGCATGAAAGTGAGAAGTGAAAGTGAAGTCGCTCAGTCGTGTCCGACTCTTAGTGACCCCATGGACTGCAGCCTACCAGGCGAGTAGGGATTTCCCAGGCAAGAGTACTAGAGTGGGGTGCCATTGCCTTCTCCGGAGTAAGTGTATACTGATATCTAATTGTGTTTTCAATTTGTTTTCTCTGGTGACTGATTTGAACATCTTTTCTTCAGGGAACTGGCTATTTGCATAACTACTTTTGTGAAGGATCTCCTCAAATTTTGCCAATTTTTTATTTTTTATGAGTCATACAAGTTTGTTTTATGTTTTGGATATTTTCTTACAAAATATCAGATCAGATCAGATCAGTCGCTCTGTCCGCTCTTTGCGACCCCACGCCGCCCGCGGCCTCCCTGTCCTCACCGCTCCCGGTCCTCCTCCTCCTCGGTCAGTGGCCCCACCTCTCTCCTCTGTCTCCCCTTCTCCTCCTCCCTCTCCCTCCCGCTCTCTTCTCCTGGTCCTCTTCGCTGGGTGGCTTGTTTCACTTTACATCTCCTCTTCCAGTCTCCTTATACTGATCTCTTCAACTCTCTCTTCTCCACACCTCCATCGCTCCCTTCCTCCTCTCACTCCTCCACACTCCTTACTCGAACCTTTGGGTTGTCTCTCTTTTGTCTCTAGGTGGTCCTTTCCTTCGAGCAGCGTCTTCGCTGCAGTCACCTCCTATGGCAATTATTCCCTTCCCTGTGGCTCCTTTTCTTGGCTTCCAACCTTTTCCTCTCCACTCTTCCGGGCTTCCCCTCCTCCTTCTCCTGAGTGGTGTCATCTGCTCTGAGGTTATGATTTCCTCTTGTCCTTGTTCTCTCTCTCTATGTGAATTCGCTGATTGCAGTCTTTTCTCATCTTCCGACTGGGTAGGTGTCTGTCCCCTTTGTGTCACATCGCTTTGGCATAGTCAGCAGAGAGTCTGCTCCTCCTTCAGCGGATGTTGGCTGTCTCTTCCTCCCTTCTACTGACATCGGGTCACATTCATATGCTGGCCTGGCTTGAGATTTGGCAACTACTACGTGGAGTGAGTGCATTGTTCGGTAGTTGGCACTCGGCTTCCTTTCTTTGGGTTGGGTGAACTGACCTTTTCAATCTTGTGGCCTGCTGAGTTTTCATTTGCTGGCTGGGTGCACTTCCAGCATCATCATTCAGGACTTGGAATAGCTCCACTGGAATTCCATCCTCCACTGCTTTGTTGTAGTGATGCTTTCTGGCCATTTGACTTCACATTCCAGATGTCTGGCTCTAGGTCAGTGATCACATCATATGATATTAGGTCTTGCTCTTTTTTGTACAGTTCTTCTTGTATTCTTCCACCTCTTCTTACAAAATATATGCATAGCTAATATTTTTTCCTTTTCAAAGCTAAAGTTAATATTTGTGGTTATTGCAATATTCTGGTTGTTGTTTCTTACTTTGTAATCCTAGATTATTATACAATTTGTGATAGAAAATACAATGTTTTAACTCTTCTATTAGATTTATTTCATTCAACAATATTTACAGATTTCTCTAAGGTACAATACATAGCAAAACATTACCAGTACACATAAGTCAGTTTAATTTTAAATTATTTATGTTTTATTGTTCTTATCATATGCTCTTACTATGGTAAAATTAACATGCTACCTTAAAAATATTATATTATTGGCTTGTTAATGGGATAAAGATCTGTATTAACTATTGATTAGTATATTTCCAAAAGCACTACAAAAATTACAATAAAATGTAGTAAGAATTTGAAAAGTTATCTTTTTTCATCTTGTAAAAATTCCTAACATGTTATCATCCCAGATGTTTAGTGTAAAAATATTTGATGATCACATTACACAATGCTTATTATGCTAGTATATATAATATTTAGAAATAATTGAGACAGTAATAGAAAGTATATAACTATTAATTGTAGCCAGATTAGTTAACTTTGTATTTTAGTTTGCCTTTGTAACTGTAATTTTTTTAAAAAAAAAAGCCTTTGAGTTAGATATTAGGTTTATCATTCTTTCTAAGCATCCATTCCTTAACCAATAATAATAAAATAATATTTTTCATTATTTAAATACAGGTATCATTCATGCATAAAAGATAATCAATCCTAATTTGATCAGATCAGATCAGTCACTCAGTCGTGTCCAACTCTTTGCGACCCCATGAATCGCAGCATGCCAGGCCTCCCTGTCCATCACCAACTCCCAGAGGTCACTCAGACTCACATCCATCGAGTCAGTGATGCCATCCGGCCATCTCATCCTCTGTCATCCCCTTCTCCTCTTGCCCTCAATCCCTCCCAGCATCAGAGTCTTCTCCAATGAGTCAACTCTTCGCATGAGGTGGCCAAAGTACTGGAGTTTCAGCTTTAGCATCATTCCTTCTAAAATCTCAGGGCTGATCTCCTTTAGGATGGACTGGTTGGATCTCCTTGCAGTCCAAGGGACTCTCAAGAGTCTTCTCCAACACCATAGTTCAAAAGCATCAATTCTTCAGCACTCAGCTTTCTTCATAGTCCAATTCTCACATCCATACATGACCACAAGAAAAACCATAGCCTTGACTAGACAGACTTTTGTTGGGAAAATAATGTCTCTGCTTTTCAATATGCTATCTAGGTTAGTCATAACTTTCCTTCCAAGGAGTAAGCGTCTTTTAATTTCATGGCTGCAGTCACCATCTGCAGTGATTTTGGAGCCCCCCAAAATAAAGTCTGACAGTGTTTCCACTGTTTCCCCATCTATTTCCCATGAAGTGATGGGACCAGATGCCATGATCTTCGTTTTCTGAATGTTGAGCTTTAAGCCAACCTTTTCACTCTCCACTTTCACTTTCATCAAGAGGCTTTTGAGTTCCTTTTCACTTTCTGCCATAAGGGTGGTGTCATCTGCATATCTGAGGTTATTGATATTTCTCCCAGCAATCTTGATTCCAGCTTGTGCTTTCTCCAGCCCAGCATTTCTCATGATATACTCTGCATATAAGTTAAATAATCAGGGTGACAATATACAGCCTTGATATACTCCTTTTCCTATTTGGAACCAGTCTGTTGTTCCATGTCCAGTTCTAACTATTGCTTCCTGATCTGCATACAGATTTCTCAAGAGGCAGGTCAAGTGGTCTGGTATTCCCATCTCTTTCAGAATTTTCCAGTTTGTGTGATCCACACAGTCAAAGGCTTTGGCATAGTCAATAAAGCAGAAATAGATGTTTTTCTGGAACTCTCTTGCTTTTTCAATGATCCAGCAGATGTTGGCAATTTCATCTCTGGTTCCTCTGCCTTTTCTAAAACCAGCTTGAACATCTGGAAGTGCACGGTTCACATATTGCTAAAGCCTGGCTTGTAGAATTTTAAGCATTACTTTACAAGTGTGTGAAAAGTGAAGTCGCTCAGTCGTGTTCGACTCTGCGACCCCATGGACTGCAGCCTGCCAGGCTCCTCTGTCAATGGGATTTTCCAGGCAACAATATTGGAGTGGGCTGCCATTTCCTTCTCCAGGGAATCTTCCCAACCCAGGTATCAAACCCAGGTCTCCCGCATTGTATTCAGATGCTTTTTACCGTCTGAGCCACCAGGGAAGCATGTGAGATGAGTGCCATTGTGTGGTAGTTTGAGCATTCTTTGGCATTGCCTTTCTTTGGGATTGGAATGAAAACTGACCTTTTCCAGTCCTGTGGCCACTGCTGAGTTTTTCAAATTTGCTGGCATATTGAGTGCAGCACAAAAGCTTTTATTTAAAAGTGATTTGATGGCTAAGAAAAAAACCTAAGGTATCTAGAAAGCAACTGTGATTATGAACTAATCACAAAATTAGTAATTTCACTGGAGATAAAAGGATATAAAATTCATTTTTAACATTTTACATGCTATAAGCATTTAAATACTATAAGTGAATGATAATAGTGAATTTATAAACTCTTCAGGAATCAATTTAACAAAAGTTGTATAAGAGCTTTTCTTTGAAAAGTACAGAAAATTAGTAAGGATTAAAAAAGAGGTAAAAAATGGAGAAATTGACTCCAGTGAGTTGGAAGAGTCAGCATCATCAAGATGTTGGTTCTTCCCAAACTGATCTATAGATTAAATTCAAATCCAAGCAAAATTCTAGCAGGATATTTGCATAAGAGCCAGCATACTGATTATTGCTGTATCATTTTTGCTAATAAGAACTTTATTTATTATTTAGAAGTTCTAAGTTTTAAACACATCCTGGGATTCAACCATCAGAACTCAATATAAGCATCTGTCTTATCCACAAAAGTTTTCCAAAATGAGACAGGCTGGGACTTGGGACCCTTATACTGGAGTGCCTGTACTTGGACAAATGTCTCTTGGAGCAACAGAATACAAAGAAACTGTCAGATCAGATCAGATCAGTCGCTCAGTCGTGTCCGACTCTTTGTGACCCCATGAACCGCAGCACGCCAGGCCTCCCTATCCATCACCAGCTCTCGGAGGTCACTCAGACTCACATTCATCGAGTCAGTGATGCCATCCAGCCATCTCATCCTCTGTCGTCCCCTTCTCCTCCTGCCCTCAATCCCTCCCAGCATCAGAGTCTTCTCCAATGAGTCAACTCTTCGCATGAGGTGGCCAAAATACTGGAGTTTCAGCTTCAGCATCATTCCCTCCAAAGAAATCCCAGGTCTGATCTCCTTCAGAATGGACCGGTTGGATCTCCTTGCAGTCCAAGGGACTCTCAAGAGTCTTCTCCAACACCACAGTTCAAAAGCATCTATTCTTCGGCGCTCAGCCTTCTTCACAGTCCAGCTCTCACATCCATACATGACCACAGGAAAGACCATAGCCTTGACTAGGCGAACCTTTGTTGGCAAAGTGATGTCTCTGCTTTTGAATATGCTATCTAGGTTGTTAAGGGACTAAAAATAACTGCACGCGAGCACTGTTGATACAAATCATGAATAAGATAACAAGGCTAACTTCTGAGGTGCCGGGAACAAATGCAGGGTACAGCAGTTGAATCCTGTACACAGCATTACCAAGAGGGTGGATAGACCACCTAAACTACCCCTCTGACCAACACACTAATCTGTTGTTAACCTCATCCTCTTTAAGAAACTAACCTGCACTCCTCCAGAAGCAGGGAGCAAGCAACAGAACCTGTTACTTGTTTTTGTTCCCTCTAATTACAGTTTCTCTGGCGGCTCAATCAATAAAGAATCTGCCTAAAACACAGGAGACTTGGATTCAATTCTTAGTTTGGGAAGAAAAGGGATTGGCAACCAACTCCAGGATTCTTGTCTTGAGAATTCTGTGGCAAAAGAGCTTAACAAGCCCCAGTCCATGGGGTCACAAAGCGTTGGACACTTTTACTTCACTGCAGCACTGAGTCCCAATAAAGCCTTGCCTGAATTCCTTGTCTTGACTCTCATCAATTTCTATTCAAATCTATTTAAATTTCTATGACTCAGCCTAAGAAACTGAGTCAGTAACAAAGTACCACCTTCATTGTGAAGTTTCTCAAGTTTTACCATTTCACAGTTTACTTTTCCAACCAACAGGTCAAGGAGCAGGTAAATAGATGACCAGCCTTTGCTATTCTGTTCCCAGTGGTGTTTGGGATCAGCTATTGACTACTTCTTCAAGTCATTTTTCTGCCTTTTTCAGGTCACTATTTCCATTATCTTATTCTGGATTTCACAAATCTCTCAGAGCTGAGCACAGCTAGTTCCTGAATTGAACTCTTGAAGTTTTTGATTAAAAGCCCACATAGAAGAGACAAACTTAGTAACTATAAGTTGTTTTGATCACAGATGCTTCAAGTATGGTCTTTGGGTTTTTTTCAACGTGCAATACTTTTTTCAAAAACAAAATTCATTTCATGGGAATTACACAGGCAGTGTTTTTCTCAGAATGTTTTTATTAATAATTTTCAATTTTATAAATGCTATTTCATTGTTCTGTAGATCAGCAAGACTCACTTCAAAAAAGCAATTCTAGAGGACATCAGATACAGTTTTGCTTCTTGAGACTGGCCTAGTGTTATTCCAATATTTTTTATGTATAACACAGCTGGCACTTCTCATCATACCAATCTTTCTGAGAAAATAAGTTTACCACTTCAGTCTTGGCTTTTTTTCTGTTGTCTTCCCATAAGATGCTTTTTCTTCCCCAACTGCTATGGTGCCTCTCAGAGACTCAAAGGGCAGCAAGTGTATTTTAAAATTATTCCAGATACCTTTACCTGCCACAAACACTGTATCCAAAGAAATAAAATGTGCTTAAAAAAAAAAGTTTAAAATCTTCTCCTGAAGTTGTGGCACTTCAGTTTAAACAGGATTTTTTTTTCCCCTTTCTTAATCTCCCTTTAAACTGTTATCCTTTTCAAATTTGATTCATGTAGCTGCTGGATAAAGAAGTTCTTTTAAATAATTGCCAAGAGAACAAAATAGGAATCAAAGTGTCAAATTCCGTAACATTATTTTGTAGGTAGTCTTAAATACTTCTTTAATGCCTACGAGAAATCAAATATTGGTAATCTGTCGCTGTCCATTTCTCTCTTCCCAGATAGCTAATGACATGCATTATACTTCCCTGACTGTGTGTACCTTTCATTTCATGCAAAGCCTTTAATCCTTCTCTTTTTAGATAAAATGCCATAACTATAGTGTAGTAGGTTAAGATTGATTGACAAGTGCATATAATTATGGCTTCAGTCATGGAGTGTGTTTTACAGTTGAAAAAAATGCACAACCTTGAAAATAAAGAAGTGCCCTTTCTCTGGGATAAAAGGATCATATCAAATTGGTTCATTTCTTTGCTAGAATGAAATAAAAGATTTCCTATAACAAAGACTATCACCCAAAAGGCTGCTGGAGGATGTCTTTCTTGACTAGATAATGTTGTGCCAATAAGGAAATCTAAAGAGATAAAAGTGGAATTTTAGGAGTTGGTCTATCTTACTTCATTTTCCATTCATAGTTTATACATAGTTTGGAACAAAAAGAGACAATAGCAGAAAAAAACATTAACATTCAAAAATTTAATTTATAAAATGTATAAAAGGATGAAGTTTGTATATTAAAACTAAGGGTCACACTAGTTAAACAAATTGCTCCTGGCCTTAGACCAACAAAACCGAGAATAAATCATGTTATATTCCCTTATTTTTAGTATTGCATTTCAATCTACTAAATACAAAAATATTTATAGATTTAGCATTTTGAGTTAAAATAGGATTGAAGACTCCAATCGAAAACCTTAGATCTGAGCACTCAGTGGAAAGAGAGAACTCCACCCCCTCAGTAGTGGGTATGGTCATTGTGTATAGATTTGCAGGTATGTGTGGTATTTGCCCACCCACTTACTGAAGCATTATTTGAGCACTCAATAGAGGCCAAGCAATCACAAGACTGCCCTTCAACTCTAAACTCGGCTAATAGAACCTCACTGTGTCTTCTTTCAGAGAAGGCAATGGCACCCCACTCCAGTACTCTTGCCTGGAAAATTCCATGGACTGAGAAGCCCGGTAGGCTACAGTCCATGGGGTCACTAAGAGTTGGACATGACTGAGCGACTTCCCTTTCACTTTTCACTTTCCTGCATTGGAGAAAGAAATGGCAACCCACTCCAGTGTTCTTGCCTGGAGAATCCCAGGGAAGGGGGAGCCCGATGGGCTGCCGTCTATGGGGTCCTGCAGAGTTGGACACGACTGAAGCAGCACTTAGCAGCAGCAGTGTCTTCTTTTGTCTGGCTAAGCATCTCTGTTCCCCTGAAAATATAATTTCAAATGATTCCTCATTTTGAAGCCCTGGATGTTGTCTGTGAAGACAAGCATGTATAAGACCCATGATCACCTTTATCCTAGATATCATTCTTTTATTCATAATGACTCAAAACCCATGAAAATATAATTTAGCCACATCTTGCCCTAAGAATTCTTTGAAGAACTGAGGTGTTTTCCATCTAATGAGGAAGAGGACAGGTAGTCAGGGAAAAGGAATCAGATAAATATTTTGCAACCTCTAATACTTTAAGAATAATCTTACCAAATACTTAGCTGTCACTTCAGAAATCAGAAAACAATATCCAGAAGCAATTGGTGGTTAATTAGAGAAGGTTAATTTGAGAGGAGGAGGAGAGTGGCCCAAAGTCCAAGATATGTGTCCAACAAGGTCAAATCAAGATGTGGTAAAATCTCTCAAGAGGAAGTAGAGGGCAACTGAAAAGTAAAAGGGCAGTCAGAGGAACATCCGGAGCAACAGGGAGGAACTTTTGTACCAGGGACTTCCCAGGTCATGGGAAAGAGAGAAAGAGGTGTTGTAAGACAAGAAACAAGAAATGCCAAATCTAGTTATAAGAAATATTTTAGCCATAATAGCAATGGAAGGAAAGATGACTTGGAACTAGCATTTTTTGGATTAGGTGCCAGTGGACAGTGATGAAGAATACAATGACTGTTAGTACACCTTGGTATTACTGCCTTGATTCAGGGTAATGAGTCAGCAGTTTACCCACTGATACTTTTGTAACACTACTGCCATTGTCAACACAATGAAAAAAATAAATAATGCTTTAGTATTATTATGCTAACAAACGTGCTTCCTGTGGTCTGTTGGTGGGGCGGGGGGCGAGCGTGCTGCTGTGGTGTTGGAGGACTCGGGTCCCTGGACTGGAGATCCAACCAGTCCATCTGGGAGATCAATCCTGGAATTTCTTAGAAGGAATGATGCTAAAGCTGAAACTCAGTATTTTGGCCACCTCATGCGAGAGTTGACTCATGGAGAGACTCTGATGCTGGGGGGATTGAGGGCGGGGAGAGGGGACGACAGAGGATGAGATGGCTGGATGGCATCACTGACTCTATGGCATGATTCGGTGACCTCCGGGGCTGGTGATGGACGGGAGGCCTGGCGTGCTGCGGTTCATGGGGTCGCAGGTCGGACACGACTGAGCGACTGATCTGACTGATTGATTATTATGAAAAAAAGCTTTGATCTCCCAGATCTCCTAGAAAGGTCTCTCTGGGGACTCCCAGGAGTCTACAGACCTCACTTAGAGAACTGCTCCTTGTATTTCATTTTATGATTCATATGATAATCACCTTTTCTTTTTTTTTTTATTTTTTTAAATTTTATTTTATTTAACTTTACAATATTGTATTGGTTTTGCCATATAGTCACTTTATCAATCTTCATTCAAAGGTGAGGTTTCTCACCCTCCCATGACCATGTCATGAGGGTGAAAATGCTAAGGAAAAGGGCCTGGTCAGTTCAGTTCAGTCACTCAGTTGTGTCTGACTCTGCGATCCCATGGACTGCAGCATATCAGGCTTCCCTGTCCATCACCAACTCCCAGAGTTTACTCAAACTCATGTCCATAGGGTTGGAAACTCCATCCAACCATCTCACCCTCTCTCATCCCCTTCTCTTCCCGCCTTCAATCTTTCCAAATATCAGGGTATTTTCCAGTGAGTCAGTTCTTCGCATCAGGTGGCCAAAGTATTGGAGGTTCAGCTTCAACATCAGTCCTTCCAGTGAATGTTCGGGACTGATTTCCTTTAGGATGGACTGGTTGGATCTCCTTTCAGTCCAAGGAACTCTCAAGAGTCTTCTCCAACACCACAGTTCAAAAGCATCAATTCTTCGGTGCATAGCTTTCTTCACAGTCCAACTCTCACATCCATACAAGACTATTGGAAAAATCATAGCTTTGACTAGATGGACCTTTGTTGGCAAAGTAATGTCTCTGCTTTTTAATATGCTGTCTAGGTTGGTCATAGCTTTTCTTCCAAGGAGGAAACATCTTTTAATTTCATGGCTGCAGTCACCATCCACGGTGATTTTGGAGCCTAAGAAAATAAAGTCTGGCACTGTTTCCATTGTTTCCCCATCTATTTGCCATGAAGTGATGGGACCAGATGCCATGATCTTAGTTTTCTGAATATTGAGCTTTAAGCAAACTTTTTCACTCTCCCACTTTCATCAAGAGGCTTTTTAGTTCTTCTTCATTTTCTAACATAAGGGTGGTGTCATCTGCATATCTGAGGTCATTGATATTTCTTCCAGCAATCTTGATTCCAGCTTGTGCTTTATCCAGCCCAGCATTTCTCATGATGTACTCTGCATATAACTTAAATAAGCAGGGTGACTATATATAGCCTTGATGTACTCCTTTCCCAATTTTAACCCAGTCTGTTGTTCCATGTCCAGCTCTAACTGTTGCTTCTTGACCTGCATACAGTTTTCTCAGGAGGCAGATAAAGTGGTCTGGTATTCCCATCTCTTAAAGAATTTTCCACAGTTTGTTGTGATCCACATGGTCAAAGGCTTTGGCTTAGTCAATAAAGTAGGAGCAGATGTTTTTCTGGAACTCTCTTGCTTTTTGATGATCCAATGGATGTTGGCAATTTGATCTCTGGTTCCTCTGCCTTTTCTAAACCCAGCTTGAGCATCTGAAAGTTCTTAGTTCACATACTGTTGAAGTCTTTCTTGGAGAATTTTGAGCATTACTTTGCTAGCATGTGCGATGAGTGCAATTGTGTGGTAGTTTGAGCATTCTTTGGCATTGCCTTTCTTTGGGATTGGAATGAAAACTGACCTTTTCCAGTCTGGTAGCGCTAATAAACACTGATAAATGCTAGTTTAGTGCTTTCTGAATCTCACGGATTTAAGGCTTTCATGAATGACTTCAAGGATTCTTTGGAAATCCCACTCCCTATAGCTAAGGACTGTTCACTTAGAGTTCCCTTGACAAGCTGGATATGTCTCTGTTCTTAAAGTGACATCTTCCTTCTGAAATTTCGAAGATTCCAGCTAACATCAGCTTCTCTCTGTCCAGGCTGTTTATTCTAGAATTTGGTGATATTTCAGTCTGTTCCCTGTCCTAAGGGATTTGTCGTCAGTTCTGAAAATTTCCTCAAATATCCAACTGAAAGATTTCTGAGTTACAATGGTGTAGTTGCTCAGTAAACCACTGTCCATAATACCAGTTAATCATAAAATACCTGAAAACATCATTATGCTAAATGAGATAATTATTTAGTCACTGTAAATGATCTTCAGATCAGATCAGTCGCTCAGTCAGGTCCGACTCTTTGAGGCCCCATAAATCACAGCACGCCAGGCCTCCCTGTCCATCACCAACTCCCGGAGCTCACTTAGACTCACATCCATCGAGTCAGTGATGCCATCCAGCCATCTCATCCTCTGTTGTCCCCTTCTCCTCTTGACCTCAATCCCTCCCAGCATCAGAGTCTTTTCCAATGAGTCAACTCTTCGCATGAAGCGGCCAAAATACTGGAGTTTCAGCTTTAGCATCATTCCTTCCAAAGAAATCCCAGGGCTGATCTCCTTCAGAATGGACTGGTTGTATCTCCTTGCAGTCCAAGGGACTCTCAAGAGTCTTCTCCAGCACCACAGTTCAAAAGCATCAGTTCTTCGATGTTCAGCCTTCTTCACAGTCCAGCTCTCACATCCATACATGACCACAGGAAAGACCATAGCCTTGACTAAACGGACCTTTGTTGGCAAAGTAATGTCTCTGATTTTGAATATGCTATCTAGGTTGGTCATAACCTTCCTTCCAAGGAGCAAGCGTCTTTTAATTTCATTCTGCAATCACCATCTGTAGTGATTTTGGAGCCCAGAAAAATAAAGTCTGACACTGTTTCCCCATCTATTTCCCATGAAGTGCTGGGACCGGATACCATGATCTTCATTTTCTGAATGTTGAGCTTTAAACCAACTTTTTCACTCTCCACTTTCACATTCATCAAGAGGCTTTTGAGTTCTTCTTCACTTTCTGCCATAAGGGTGGTGTCATCTACATATCTGAGGTTATTGATATTTCTCCCAGCAATCTTAATTCCAGCTTGTGTTTCTTCTAGTCCAGCATTTCTCATGATGTACTCTGCATATAAGTTAAATAAACAGGGTGACAATATACAGCCTTGATGTACTCCTTTTCCTATTTGGAACCAGTCTGTTGTTCCATGTCCAGTTCTAATTGTTGCTTTCTGACCTGCATACAGATTTCTCAAGAGGCAGATCAGGTGGTCTGGTATTCCCATCTCTTTCAGAATTTTCCACAGTTTATTGTGTAAATGGTCTTAGAGCACCCTTAAATTAACTGTTTTTATGTGCAACCTTTGGCCCTGTCATACAACACTGTCAGTTATTTTGCCTATTTTTATAATCAATAGAGTTTACTATGAATGAATTCACCACAAGATAACCAAAACCATTTTTTAGAATGAACAGAATAAAGTGTTTGAGCACTGTCTATATTTTGTTATTAACAAAGCATATTTACATTTGCATGTATACAAACATATACATATATTTTCACAAAATTGTATTTATAACTATGCATATACATATATATTATTTTATACAATTATAGATTGTAGCATTGAAACTCCCAACAAAGGTCCGTCTAGTCAAGGCTATGGTTTTTCCTGTGGTCATGTATGGATGTGAGAGTTGGACTATAAAGAAAGCTGAGTGCCGAAGAATTGATGCTTTTGAAGCGTGGTGTTGGAGGAGACTCCTTGAGAATGCCTTGGACTGCAAGGAGATCGAACCAGTCCATCCTAAAGGAGATCAGTCCTGGGTGTTCATTGGAAGGACTGATATTGAAGCTGAAACTCCAATACTTTGGCCACTTGATGCAAAGAACTTGACTCATTTGAGAAGACCCTGATGCTGGGAAAGATTGAGGGCAGGAGGAGAAGGAGGACAGAGGATGAGATGGTTGGATGGACTCAATGGACATGAGTTTGGGTAGTATCCAAGAGTTGCTGATGTTAGGGAGGCCTGGTGTGCTGCAGTTCATGGGGTCACAAAGTGTCGGATATGACTGAGTGACTGAACTGAATTGAACTGATATAATTATAGATTTTAGTATTGAAACTCTAAAAGTTTTAGCTATTTTCATGAAGTTTTCTTAGAAAAAGTTATCTCTATATTGAACTTGTATCAAAATCTCAAATAAATATTTCAGTAAGATATATGAAGACAGTGATTTCATATTTCAAGTGGTTCAGCCAATAATATATATCCACTGAAGTTTAGCAATATATAAGAAGAGTCTCATCTTTCATAACATTCCTAAACCTCAATAAAGTATTTTAAATAAATTTACTTTAATTAATATAAGAAACTCTTTATTAAATTTAATTTAAATGCTTATTTAAGACTTAATTTAAAGTGCTGCTCTCTGAACTGTGTAGCCTGACCATACAAATGGTCTTAATGCCAGAAATGATTGTACTATAAAATCCTCAGGGAAAAAAACAGATAAAAAGAAAAATGGATCAGCACATACTTAGTAACTAAACCATTATTTACTTACTAGGTTTAGTACACAAGAGGGATATTGTCAGAGCACTCACTGCTGTGATAAAATTAAATCATGTCAGCATTTTTCACACCCAACAAAAGAAATATGTAATAAATAGAGAATTGTGCTTCCTTTTAAAGGAGAAAAAATCACCTTCTCAGCTCAATAGCCTACTGTAATCTGGTGATTAAATTCCAAGGATGAGTGATCTTGAGCTGCCATAAAAATACAAAGTGTATCCATATATTGGATTTTATTAATCTCCTGATTTTGACTGCCTTGGTTTCATTCTTGGAATAAACTAGAAAAGTCCATTTATGCTTACATTCTAAAGCATAATTACTATGATTAAAAAGTTGTGGTAACTTATGATCTGTAAAACTAGTAAATTATATCCAGCCTGTAAGTAGAACTAATTATAAAGCTGTTGCTTGATTAAGGTGTTTATACTAAAGAGTATTATAGGGATTAGTCCAAAGCTTTACATCCTGCAGCACAGAATTAATATGCAGGATTTAAACACTCAAATTAATTCAGGTGCAGCAAACAATTATGTGAAATAGGAACACTCGACTGAGCTAATGACCACACCAGTCCACCAAGCTAATTTATAATCATGTAATATTGACCTCTCTGTGTGTTCACACAAGGACTGTTCTCATGCTAATTTCTGCCTGCAAACCACTGTCATAGCCTTGTGTCTAATCATCACAGTGATTAGTCCCAGACTGGAAGCAATAGTACCTAATATTATTGTAAATTTTGTCATAATGAAACAACTCATATTGCAAGAAGTTAACTGGAAATGATAAACTATGTCATCATCACCAACAAGAAGAAGCATTTAGTAAGAATTTACTATGAGCGTTTCTAGTCTCCAGAGAACAGTCTAGCTGTGCTCCACATCTGACCTCTGTGAGTTTATCAGCTAATTGGAATAAATACATTGAAGGAGAGAGAGTCTAGGTCAAAATGATAGCTAGTCCGGCTTACGGTTTAAGACTCCTATATATAAGCTAGTCAAACCACATCTTAGTCCAGGATTTATTCTAAAATAAATAAATGCAGTCTAGATCCCCTGGGGCTTATTCATTCAAAATGTTCAGCAAACAATTAAGTTCTGCCGTGTGCATTTTAGACAGTTTTTAAAAAAGAAAAATGGCTAATGCAGTCCTTGCTCTGAGGAGTTAAGGAACATCCACTTTAACAGGAAATTGATTGTATATTGATTTGAGAATATTAACATAAGAGAGGCACAAAGAAATACGTGAGCTCACACAGAGGAAAGCTGTCTTACACAAAGCACTAGGCCAAGAGCCCATAGATAGGAGTCAGATAGAGTCTGGCTTGTCTTACAAGCAGTGTGGGTTTAGACAGCTGCTTTCCTTTACCTGTGGCTCACTGAAATAAATGTTTTATTTTAAACAGATCTTAAAGATCCCAAGATGTTGATTTGGGATGAAAGTTAATATCTTGTATACATATTAAGAATCGTTCTTGCTGTCACTGGGTATCCCACCAAAGACAGGACTGGCAAAGTGATCGATAAAGACAGACTACTTGTCTTATTTCCTAACATTTCTTTCTTCCATATTTAAGTATTTATTTATTTATCACCTCATTTGTTTATTCATTTATGGCTGCTTGGGCCAGAAACTTTGAGAGATGGTAATGCAGCAAGCAAGAATGAAATATTTATCTTTTCCCAATGGAGAGTTTTTAATTGCTAGACCTTCATTTGTCTCAGAAGAGTAAACACTGTTGCAAAAACTCAGAGGCTGTTTCTGATGAGTCATTAAAGTTCTGTGTAATGGGTCCTATGAAAGTAACAAAATTAGAAGTTTGAGGAGGTTGCCCTCAAGGGAGAGTTGAAGTATATCTGAAAATATGTTGAGGGGAAGCAGAAGAAATGAAAGATTCTCAGTCCAGGGTTCACATGCCTGGCCCTGGATATGGTGGCTTTTAAATGCTAAGGCCCCTAGTAAACCCAGGAACACTGTGGGACCTAAAATCTGACTTCAGCTGGCTGAGAGACAACTCCTTTCAGAGCAGTGATACCAGAGGTGCACTGACCCTAACACAAATGGGGGCTAATCTTTAAGTACCTCCTAGTGGTAAAATATAGGGATTTTTCCACTGTCCTCCTCCCCACAGTTTCCGTTGTGTTGGATGCCTTTGCAGTGACTGAAATCATATTTTCAGGAGGTAATACTAAAAAACAACAGTTGTTCCCTGAAGAGGAGAGAATTGTAAAATGAATAAGTTGGTTTCTGCCATATATCAGAATCAGTCATAGATATACATATGTCCCCTCACTCTTGAACCTCCCTCCCACCCCCCACCCCATCCCAACCCTCTAGGTTGTCACAGAGCATCCGTTTGAGCTCCCTGAGTCATACAGAAAATTTCCACTGGCAATCTGTTTTTACACATGGTGACGTACATGTTGATGTATGGCAGAAATCAATACAATATTGTAAAATGATTATCCTACAATTAAAAATAAATAATTTTTTTAAATCTTAAAAAAGAAAAAAGCTAATAAGTGGAACAGACACTATTAACAGTTTTCACCAAAATGTGCACTGAAGAATTCTAGGGTCCTTAAATATTCTTTGAAAACAAATTATTAAATCAAATAATTCTGGGAAAACTGTATAAGTGAGCTACTTCCTCGAAGAATAACATAGCACATTAACCTATTAAATGTTCAAGGAGTTTTGACCTAAGAATTCCATTTAGCTTTGTTAACATAAACTTTTCAAATTTACTTACTCACAAAATTCTGTTTTGAAAAATTTTGAAATATTAACTAACTCTTTTAACGATACTAGTAGTTTTTAAACTACTTTTTAGGAAACACTGGTGTGTGTGAATGGCTCTAAAACTATTGCAAAGAGGAAACTGTAATAAAAAAACATAAGGAGATGTTTAACAAATCATCTACGTTAAAGTGACTTGAAAACAAGTGATAGCTTTATAAATATTAGGTATCCTTATATAAAGAAATGTTGTAAACAATTTGGGGAATAATTTGGAAATGCAACTTTTTCTCCTAACGGAATTTCTTTTTACAGTAATAAACATGGATGGGTAATACTAGATGGACTACAGGATTCCACACGACATCAAATTATACGGCATTTTTTAAGATACAAGTATTAACAACTGATTTAACTTGTTCCTCCCTGTAAAATGGATTCTCTGAACATTTGTGTCTCAATTGATTGCTGTGTTTTAAGATGAATGCTCCTACTTTGCCAGGATATTGTCTGTAAACAACAGTTTGATTTGGGCATACTTAGCAAAAGATCAAATCTGTAAGTGAGATAAGCAAAGTTGGCTATATATCAAGTAGATACAATCTGTGTGAAAGGTAATAAACTTAAAGGTGGAAGAGTAGGATAAAACATTTGAATGAAGATAAAATAAGTGGCAAACTTCAGCAACATTCTTACGGAACTAGTCAAACTGTTTAGAAATATAAACAGTGACTAGGGCATCTAGATATGAGGGGAGCAGGGACTGGTACAAATTCAAAAATATTTCCAGATGAACAATTTAGCAATTACAGGGAACTTCATATATTGTTCAAAGCTGCACTCAAGAGAACTCAATATGAAAAAAAATACCAATTTCTTTTGCTTAGGCCTCTTATCATTCTCTTTTTGTTTGCTTATAACAGATACTTCCCTAGCCAAAGATGATAAATTATGGAATCCTCCTGATTGGCATTAGGTACATATTTGGTGGGGTTGTTGACTTTCATAAAAGTCTGGAAAAGTCAGTCAATTTACATTTGAACTGACTTTCATAATCTTTGTCCAAGAGATTTAGAATTTATTGTGAAGGATTCATGAATTTATGGAAACTTGATAAGTACAGAAGTTTGAAATTTACAATTAGGGGCCTGAAGACCAACATTCATCACACATTATATCCTAGGAAAATGGATTAATTCAGATCCTGAGTGTTTTCTCCTTTTTGTGTGTTTTCTTAACAATTTTTGGATTATGCTGGTCATTGCTTTTGATAACTTTATTTTATACTTGTAAACTAGTGTATTCCTGGAATGTCTATAATGTCCATTACATACATGGAAAAAGCAAGAGAGTTCCAGAAAAACATCTATTTCTGCTTTATTGACTATGCCAAAGCCTTTGATTGTGTGGATCACAATAAACTATGGAAAATTCTGAAAGAGATGGGAATACCAGACCACCTGATCTGCCTCTTGAGAAATCTGTATGCAGGTCAGGAAGCAACAGTTAGAACTGGCCATGGAACAACAGACTGGTTCCAAATAGGCAAAGGAGTACGTCAAGGCTGTATATTGTCACCCTGTTTATTTAACTTATATGCAGAGTACATCATGAGAAATGCTGGACTGGAAGAAACACAAGTTGGAATCAAGATTGCTGGGAGAAATATCAATAACCTCAGATATGCAGATGACACCACCCTTATGGCAGAAAGTGAAGAGGAACTCAAAAGCCTCTTGATGAAAGTGAAAGTGGAGAGTGAAAAGGTTGGCTTAAAGCTCAACATTCAGAAAACGAAGATCATGGCATCTGGTCCCATCACTACATGGGAAATAGATGGAGAAACAGTGGAAACAGTGTCAGACTTTATTTTTCTAGGCTCCAAAAATCACTGCAGATGGTGACTGCAGCCATGAAATTAAAAGACGCTTACTCCTTGGAAGGAAAGTTATGACCAACCTAGATAGCATATTCAAAAGCAGAGACATTACTTTGCCAACAAAGTTCGCCTAGTCAAGGCTATGGTCTTTCCTGTGGTCATGTATGGATGTGAGAGCTGGACTGTGAAGAAGGCTGAGCGCCGAAGAATTGATGCTTTTGAACTGTGGTGTTGGAGAAGACTCTTGAGAGTCCCTTGGACTGCAAGGAGATCCAACCAGTCCATTCTGAAGGAGATCAGCCCTGGGATTTCTTTGGAAGGAATGATGCTAAAGCTGAAACTCCAGTATTTTGGCCACCTCATGCAAAGAGTTGACTCATTGGAGAAGACTCTGATGCTGGGAGGGATTGGGGGCAGGAGGAGAAGGGGATGACAGAGGATGAGATGGCTGGATGGCATCGCTGACTCGATGGATGCAGTCTGAGTGACCTCCGGGAGTTGGTGATGGACAGGGAGGCCTGGCGTGCTATGGTTCATGGGGTCGCAAAGAGTCGGACACGACTGAGCGACTGATCTGATCTGATCTGATTCAAAATGAAATGTATAGATCAAAAAAATACTTAATTGTTGATAAAAATGAACGAAAATTAAAATATGGTAGGAAAGGTTGAAGATGGTGGCATACAAAGATCCCAAACTTACCTCCACCAATAGACACAAGAAATCTACAACTACATATGAAATAATTCCTGTTGAAAGGAACCCGAAAAGTGGATAATCAAAATCTTCACAACAAAAGGGGGAAAGACAACATTAAGATAGGTAATAAAAGTAGAGATGATCCCTCTAAGGAAAAACCACAGGCTGACCACAAGAATCCATTATCAGGAAGGATGACAAAATAATTATTTTTCCTCAATCACTTGAGCTCAGCATTTGAGCTCTGTATCAGGCACCTCAGCCTTTAGGTCTTCACACCATGTATAAAAGTAAACTCAAAATGGATTAAAGACCTAAATGTAAGATCTGAAATCATAAAACTCCTAAAAAACACCACAGGCAGAATAGTCCTTGATATAAATCATAGAAATACCTTTTCTTGGAACAGTGTCCTAAAGCAAAAGAAATGAAAGCAAAAATAAACAAACGGGACTTAATTAAACTTAAATGTCTTTGCAGAGTGAAGGAATCCATGGACAAGACCAAAAGACAGCCTACTGAATAGGAGAATAATATATTTGCAAATGATATAACCTATAAGGAATTAATATACAAAATAGATAACAGCTCATACAATTCAATGTCAAAAAAAAAAAAAACAAAAAAATCCACAAAGAATTCAATTAAAAACTCAGTTGATGACCTGGACAGACATTTTTTCCAAAAAGATACACAGATGACCAACAGATACATGCAAAGATGCTCAACATCACTAATCAGAGAAATGCAAATCAAAATCACAAGGAGATATAACCTCATACTTCTCAAATGGCTATCATCAAAAAGTCTACAAATAACAAATGTTAGCAAGGATGTGCAGGAAAGGAAACCCTAGCACACTGATGGTGGGATTGCAAATTTGTGCAGCCACTTTGGAAAACAGTATGCAGGGGCCTCGAAAAATTCAAAATACAACTACCACATGATCCAGTGATTCCACTCCCAGGCACATATCTGAAAATGAAAAAAGCAATTTGAAGAGACACATGCACTCCAATGCTCAGAGTAGCATTTACAATAAACCAAGACATGTAAGCAGCAACTAAGTGCTCATCAACAGATGAATGGATAAGGGTGTGTATGTATGTATGGAATGTTGCTTAGCTATAAAAGAGAATGAAATACTATTTGAAAAAATGCAGACATAGAGAGTATTACACTTAGTAAAACAAATCAGACAAAGACAAGCACTTTATCACTTATATGCGGAATATAATGGAGAAGGAAATGGCAACCCACTCCAGTGTTCTTGCCTGGAGAACCCCAGGCACAGTGGAGCCTGGTGGGCTGCCATCTGCGGGGTCACACAGTCGGACACGATTGAAGTGTGTCTGACATAGAGAGTATTACACTTAGTGAAACAAATCAGACAAAGACAAACACTTTATCACTTATATGTGGAATATAAAATATAAAACAAACAAATGTATAACAAAACAGAAAGAGTCACAGATATAGAGAACAAACTTGGTGACCACTGGGGAGAGGGAAGAGGAGATGGTTGAGATAGGGGTAATGGATTGAGAGACACAAACTAGTATGTATAAAATAAAGACGCAACAGTGATATGTTATACGGCCTAAGGAAATATAGCTTGTATTTCTTGTAATATTAACTTTTAATATTTTTAAATGGAATATAACCTATAAGTATATTGAATCACTATGCTGAAACATAATATTGTAAATCAACTATATGGACATCTTATCTTTGACAAAGGAGGCAAGAATATACAATGGAGAAAAGACAATCTCTTTAACAAGGTGTGTCGGGAAAACTGGCCAACCACTTGTAAAAGAATGAAACTAGAACACTTTCTAACACCATACACAAAAATAAACTCAAAATGGATTAAAGATCTAAATGTAAGACCAGAAACTATAAAACTCCTAGAGGAAAACATAGGCAAAACACTCTCCGACATACATCACAGCAGGATCCTCTATGACCCACCTCCCAGAATATTGGAAATAAAAGCAAAAATAAACAAATGGGACCTAATTAAACTTAAAAAGCTTCTGCACAACAAAGGAAACTATAAGCAAGGTGAAAAGATATCCTTCAGAATGGGAGAAAATAATAGCAAATGAAGCAACGGACAAAGAACTAATCTCAAAAATATACAAGCATCTTCTGCAGCTCAATTCCAGAAAAATAAACGAGCCAATCAAAAAATGGGCCAAAGAACTAAATAGACATTTCTCCAAAGAAGACATACAGATGGCTAACAAACACATGAAAAGATGCTCAACATCACTCATTATCAGAGAAATGCAATTCAAAACCACAATGAGGTATCATTTCATGCCAGTCAGAATGGTTGCTATCCAAAAGTCTACAAGCAATAAATGCTAGGGAGGGTGTGGAGAAAAGGGAACCCTCTTACACTGTTGGTGGGAATGCAAACTAGTACAGCCACTATGGAGAACAGTATGGAGATTCCTTAAAAAACTGGAAATAGAACTGCCTTATGACTCAGCAATCCCATTACTGGGCATACACACCGAGGAAACCAGAATTGAAAAAGACACGTGTACCCCAATGTTCATCACAGCACTGTTTATAATAGCCAGGACATGGAAGCAACCTAGATGTCCATCAGCAGATGAATGGATAAGAAAGCTGTGGTACATATACACAATGGAGTATTACTCAGTAATTAAAAAGAATACATTTGAGTCAGTTCTAATGAGGTGGATGAAACTGGAGCCTGTTATACAGAGTGAAGTAAGCCAGAAAGAAAAACACCAGTACAGTATACTAACACATATATATGGAATTTAGAAAAATGGTAATGATAACCCTATATGCGAGACAACAAAAGAGACGGATGTATAGAACAGTCTTTTGGACTCTGTGGGAGAGGGAAAGGGTGGGATGATTTGGGAGAATGGCATTGAAACATGTATAATATCATATATGAAACGAATCGCCAGTCCAGGTTCGATACAGGATGCTTGGGGCTGGTGCACTGGGATGACCCAGAGGGATGGTACGGGGAGGGAGGTGGGAGGGAGGTTCAGGATGGGGAACACGTGTATACCCGTAGCAGATTCATGTTGATGTATGGCAAAACCAATACAATATTGTAAAGTAATTAGCCTCCAATTAAAATAAATAAATTTATATTAAAGAATAAAAAAGGAGCAAAGCTTCAGCAGCCTGGCTCTACTGAGCTAACCTTGCACTGTATAACAGCCAATAAACCTCTTGCTTCAATTAAAAAAATAAATAAATAAAAAATAAAAATAAAAAAGGGACGTAAATAATCAATAGAACTTCATAATAAGCTTCTACTAAAAAAAAAAAAAATACACAGCTCTTCTATATCCAATGACAATTACTGTTATTGTTAGTGAACTATCAAAGGAAAGAAGCAAGGAAGGAAGGGAGGAAAGGAGGAAGGGAGAGAAAAAGGGAGGAAGAATGGGAGGAAGGAAGGCAGGGAGGGAATCAGAAAGGAAGAAGGGGAGAGGAAAGTATTGGGACCACTTCCAGAAAAAATGTCATTTGAAAGGATTCCAGAAGAAATATTACAAAATTGGGGTACCCAACCAGTCATTTAGACCAGTCAATTCTAATAAGTAGTAGAATAGTAAGTGCCAAAACTGAGGGATTTCTCCATGTGCTGCAATATCAGTTTTACTCAGACTACCCTTCAGACAAGTCCAGAAAAATGCAAATTCTTTATAATCTCTTAATATGATTACCCATTATGAATCCCCATATTCTAGGATGAATCCCCATACTCTAGATAGAAGAAAAGCTGTTATTGAAATCTATGATTTAAAAATTATGCTAAAAAACCCTTATCCAATACAATAATTTAGACATTACCAATAATATTCAGTTGGTTTATGTTTTTAAAAATATCAGTGTTTAAGTCACATGTTTTTATGTAGAGATTGGATGAGGCCTAGTGTAACTAAGGCAGTGTCAGGAGGAGATCCTTGTACACAAATTGCACCCCTGTACTATCACAGGTTCCTATGCTCTGTGGCAATGAGCCTTGTCCACTTGGTTTCTGCTTGACCTGCTGATGTTTAAGCCTAACTTCCCTTCCCCCTTCTCTCTTGCCTACTCTCCCTCCTTTCATCTTCTTCTTCTTCCTCTATCTCTCTCTCCCTCTCTGGTCAGCTCTCTGGTACTGGCATCATTCTGACTCTCACGAGTGCCATGTCTTCTGGGGAACTCCAGGTCTGGAAGTGGATCCACTCCCAGCTATTGTGGGAGTGGATCCACAGGCCTTGAGTTCCTCTCACCAAGTAGCCCACAATGCAGCTTACTTCCAGCTGCACTGCATGTGTGCACGATCAGTCCCTGTCTTGTCCAAGTCTTTGCAACCACATGGACTGTAGCCCACCCGTCTCCTCCATCCATGGGATTTTCCAGGCAAGAATCCTGGAGTGGGTTGCCATTTCCTACTTCAGAGGATCTTCCAGATCCAAGGATTGAACCCATTTCTCTTGTGTCTCTTGCCTTGGCAGGAGGATTCCAGCTGCAGTAAAATCCTTTAAGGGTTTAACAGGAAGTTCTGAGTCCTTCCCATGATGCACAGGATCTAAGAGCTACACAGAACACTAAACTCTAGTCTTCCATCTACCATGCTACCATTATATGCCACTGACTACACTTGACAGAAGGTAAAAAAGGAAATAGTGGCAGATTTGTTATTTTTTTTTTTGGTGGGGGGAGGGTTTCCAAAATCACTGATGACAGTGACTGCAGCTATGCAATTAAAAGACGCTTGATCCTTGGAAGAAAAGATATGGCAAAGCTAGATAGCATATTAAAAAGCAGAGATGTTATTTTACTGACAAAGGTCCATCTAGTCAAAACTATGGTTTTTCCAGTAGTTCTGTTTGGATGTGAGAGTTGGACCATATAGAAGGCTGAGCGTCAAAGAATTGATGCTTTTGAACTATGGTGCTGAAGAAGACTCTTGTGAGTCTTCTTTGAGCAAGAAGATCAAACCAGTTAATCCTAAAGGAAATCAACCCTGAATATTCGTTGCAAGGACTAATCCTGAAGTTCCAATACTTTGGCCTCCTGATGTGAAGAACTGACTCATTGGAAAAGACCCTGATTCTGGGAAACACTGAGTGCAGGAGGAGAAGTGGACGGCAGAGCATGAGATGGTCAGATGATCACTAACTCAGTGGACATGAGTTTGGTCAAACTCTGAAAGGTAATGAAGGACAGGGAAGCCTGGCATGCTGCAGTCCATCTGGTTGCAGAGTCAGACATGACCTAGCAACTGAACAACACTTACTTGACAGTGTCATTTCCCAGATAGGCACAGGGGAGAAGCAGCCTGAGAGCTCCTTCCATGGTTTTAACCATGAAATGGACAAACCCTCTTTCTTTAGGCATTCCCTCCAACACTCCCATCTCCAACTGGGCAGATGGTATACATGTAGTCTTCATCTTCTGCTTCCATCTATCTCCCAATATAACATGAGATATCCACATTTTTTCCTACCTTACATATAACTTACAGTTCTCCTGGCATGGTAACTCACATGATAATGGAGGAAATACAGGGATTTAGGGGGAAAAAAAAAAAAAAAAACATTCTAAAAAGTTTGGTTTCCCAGACTATACTGACTATACCGGACCATACCATACAACACTGACCTATAAATCCTATTTTGAATGTCTGAAGCAAAATATTATCTTTCTTTCTCTCTACATTTCACCTGTAGCAAACCTAATCTACCACTTTCACCTGCCTTCAAGTCATCAACAATTCTGGCTCAAGGAGAATGTCATGTGCACAAAAACAAGATGCAAAACAAACTGTATTAATAATCTCATCTTTTCTCCCTTTTAAGGCTTGCATTCCTCTGATAGAGCAAAGAGAAAGAAATAGTGTAAACAAATTCCTGTGGAGCTCTCCCCATCTGTTCTTTTTCTGGTGGCTTCTTACTCTTTTCCCCAAACATCTTTGAACTGGAAACAGTTACACTGCTGTGAGGTGATAACTCAATATTAACCTTAAAAGCAGTGGTGACAGAGGTGATCCTGGTAGAAGCATCTTTGCTCAGAAGCTCTGACCATATTTCACTTTGTGTGCTCTTAGATTTTTGTTCTGAGCTGACCTTAGTACCAGTCTGGAAACAGAAAAATAAAGGCAAAGCAACTATATGCTGAAACTACCAAAAGCAACTGATTGCAGAGATGCACAAAAAATGCCATCTAGTAGAAGACAATGACCTTAAGAATACATTAATGAACAAATAACCTCCAATAACCCTGGCCAAAAGGTTATTTATAGTCATCTTTGACTATATACATATACTTCTCTGGCTGGCTGTGCTTCTCGGGCTTTCTTACTTTACTATTATTATCCAGAAAGTGGGAGTGTCAATGGATGAGACAGAGCAAAAGATAATCAGATAATCCCAGAATGATCATTCTTGGGATTTTTTCTCTTGGGAACCTCTCTTGAATTCATTCTTTATCTATGAAAAGGTCTTCTCTGGGCAATTTCTTTCTTTCTTTTCTTTTTTTACTTTACAGCCACACCACACAGCACGTGGGATCTTAGTTCTCCTGCCAGAGGGTGAACTTGGGACCCCTACAGTGAAAGTGCAGAGTCTCAACCATTGGACCACTAGGGAAGTCCTGGCAGTTTCTGCATATAAATGTTCAACACTCTGTTAGGTGTTATCAGCAGAACAGAGATGAACAAATCAGACTATCTTGCTTTAAGGATCCTGCAACCTATTGGGTTGGACCATCAGGCACATAAATATCTAAAAACAAAGGAGGGACATGGAAGAAGTACACAAAAACATGAGAGCAGAGAGGAAGGTGAGATTAAATTTTAACTACAGAAGCTAGACTAGATTTCATAGATAAAATCACCTCCAGCTAAGCTTTGAGCAGGTGGAGGACTTCAATAAGCAGAAAGAAGAATATATTAGACTTAAAAAAATGTGAGCAGATCTATAGTTGGATATTTTGTGGTAGGAGTATTTAAATGAATTTAGGAGTAAGTAACTCAGTGTAGTATGCTGTGGAAGGCACAGGAGGAAATGGAGAACAGGAAGTTTAAAACCAGGAAAATAGTTTGAGCTAAATCAAGAGGTACTTAAGCATTTAATAAAACAATTTGAACTTTATTGTGCAAAGCACTGGGAGGGTAGCAGATTATTGAGAAAGAGATTGCTTGATCTCAAAGTAAGGATATGAATATAGGTCAATGCAACTTTTTTTTTTTTTTTAATGAGGAAAACATAAATAGTATAGCTAAGACAAAAATGTTCTCCTTCTGCTTGCATGAGTTTTTATTCTTTCTCCTGAGTTGGACACAATGTCTCTAAAGAATAAGTAAACAGTTTTCAGAGGGTATCACTGATGCTTTTTACCGAGTAGTCTTTAAAATGAGAACCCTTGATTTCTAATCTAGTATTGAAAGGTTACCTAGCAAAAAACCACATACAAAACAGTTTTCTGGCAAAAGATTTTCCTATGCTAATAACTTGTTTGTAATTTTGGAAGAAGACTCAAGGATCTAACTCATCAAGTACAATTTCCATGAACTTATCATTCTTATGGAAATTCATCCCTGGAAGTTGGAAGTTAGGAATGGAAGGTGAGGGGAAAATAATTGACTTGAAAATTCAGACACTTGGCCAAGAGCTAGGCCCCGCAGGCCCTGACTGTTGCCTTAAAATAAAATGATTCCACTATCACCTCTTCTACCTGACAAACTGGCAAGAACTTATTCATGATTCTTTCCTATTAAAGAACAGAGCAGGCACCCCAGGGGCACACAGGCTAGCAATGGTGGGAGCAGCTCGAGATGGGATCTGGAGACGACAAGGACTCAGGTGTGCAATCTCCCATTTGAAAGGTCTTAAGAATAGGACTGGAGAAGGAAATGGCATTCTTGCCTGGAGAATCCCAGGGACGGGGGAGTCTGGTGGGCTGCCATCTATGGGGTGGCACAGAGTGGGACACAACTTAAGTGACTTAGCAGCAGCAGCAGCAGCAGAGAATAGGATGAATTCATGGCAGGAACTCACCTGCATCTCTTATATGCTGAATTTCTTAAGCTAGAGCAGATATTTCTTAAAGTTTGTGTGTACTAATAGCTGTTAATTTACCTAGAAAGTGAAAGTGAAGTTGCTTAGTCATGTCCGACTCTTTACGACCAAGTGGACTATAGTTGCTTCTTATTTGAGACATAATTCTTTCTTAGAGCTACACTGATTGCTAATGATGTAACAGGAAAGAGACTCGCAAACAATATGCATTTACACATGGTAAGTATTAACTTGGAAAAGATTCTTTACTGATTTCTGCAAAACCTTATTGAGCTTCCTCTGTTTGGGTAGTTGATCACATTTCTGTAGAAGTTTTAATTTTATCATGGGTTTTATCTCCTTTGCTTTATCTCCCGAACAATATAACTTGAGAAGGGAAGATGCTATAGTCCCCAGTTCACTCTGCTTGGTATGCTGGAGCCAAGTGCTTAACTCCTCTGAAATCACACAATAATAGAGCCATACAAAAGACTTGAGTCTTTTAACTCTAATCTGTGTTTTCTCATTGGATATGTGAGTAGCTGCATTAGATTCCTTCAGATGTTATCATATGAATAGTTCTCAAAGTATATAGACCTACCCTTTTCCGTCTGCTTTTTCTCTTTCCTGGTGTGTTGGTCTGAGCTTGAAACGCAGCCTTTCCATTCAGGACTAAAATAAGTGTCTTTCCTTTAAGTCTCTGACTTTGAGCATTAAGCTATACTCTCCTACTCCTGTATTTATCAGATATGTAAGATAGAAAAGCCATTTGAATGATGTATTTTCTGGAGAATTATTTCTTTGCAGTGATTTTCAACATCATTTTCCCTAAGGGACTGATAAAGATCACAAATAAACCTGACTGTGCTTTGTATTAGGCATTAGTTATTGTTTTAGGTGTTTTCCCTGGCTCCTGCAGACGCTAACTAAACATCTCTCAAAGGAGAAAGTATGCTCCTCATTTGTCACTTGAGAGTGTTATGAAAGGCTCACCCTTTCAGCAGATGGGATGGTCTTTCCTCAATGATTCCATTCTTCTAAAATGTCTATATTTGTCTATTATTACTGTATTTATTGAGATAATTAATATGTTCTATAGCAAATGTACATAATTTACTACTTCCAGGATTAAGTTAGACAATCATATTTACCTTGGGTTGGACTAACACCTGAATCTTGGAAAGTTTTAAATTTATTCAGATAATTTTGGGCTAGAAAATTGGGATAAATCCATTTTATCCCAACCTTTTATTTTATCCCAACTCATTTTGTGCAGCTTGGTTTAAAATGAAGTTAGTGAATATTAAAAAATAAAAGAGTAAACTTTTTATGACTTACAAGGGCAATAAGAGTGCTTGTTGGAATGTGTGGCTTATGAACTAGGCCCAGTACAAAATAACATAGCTATTTATACATAAAATACAGTACAATAAACTTGAATATATGACAATCTTGAAATCTATTATCATAGATTACCAGTTTAAATAAGGTGAGGAAAATAAAAAGAAAAGGAAAGCAACCTAATCAAATATTCTCTCTGTTCTGTTTCTATGTCTCTTCTTTGGCTTTTCTTGTCTCCTCAATTAATTCTCCATCTGCATTGGGTATTAAAGAAATATTGTATTGATACAGTGTCAAACAGCTGTTAGGTCCTATATTTTTATGTTTCTTATGCTGGATTTGATGTCTGTAAGTCTAATTATTTCTAAAGTAGAAACACTTACTGGTACAATAACATTTTAACTACCGTAATGATTCACCCCTTAGCCAGCAGCTTGGACTACACTCACTATTGGGAGCTATTTAACCTGCTAAATAACCCTGTATAAATCCAGACTTGCTATCCCAGGTAAGCTTCCAAGAATGATTTCTCTAGTCAGAAACTATGCTAAAACTCAGAGAGGGAAATGCTATTTCTTTAAAATCACTTATCACACAATGAAATTATTTTTTAACTAATGCACATCTCTTCCTACTAGAATGTAAGCTCTATGAGAGCATCAAAAACTCTGCCTGCCACAGGAGATGTGTATCAATATCTGTTGCGTGAGAGGATGAACGAATAAGTAAGAAACAGAACAAAGTTAGCAATATGTCTGGACACTTTCAGTCAACAGAGAAGAATGAATGGAAAAGAGACAAAACTGTTTGGATGAATTACTCATTACTACTTATCAATTCCCTTTGATAATATTTTATTTCAATGGTTATAATTTTTCTTCAATAATTTACACCATTTTTTATTTCTAGTTGTTCTAGAATTTTCACTTTATGTTTCTGTTATTTTTTAATAGTGTTACTTCAGTTAACCTTTAAATATTTGAAATAGAAATACTTTAAATCTTTGTGTGACTCTTTTTTATCAGTAACTTTACCTGGAGTTAACTTATGCCCTAATTGTTATTTATTTTTCTTTCTTAGCATTACATGATTTAATGGATTTTATAATTTTAACGTATGATTTCATTCTGAGAGGAAATTTTTATTTTTATCTTTTTCTGGGTTTTATTGTTGTCTTGGATGATGGTTTTTTCTAATCTTTTTAAACTTGATAAGGCTTATTTTCCAGCATAGCATATAGTCTAGAGAATGGCTAGGGTGCACTTGATACGATATGTATTCTGCTATCATTGGAATGGATCAGTCTATAGATGTCAAATAAGTCAAGTTGGTTGATAATGTATTCAAGCCTTCTATATTTTTGCTGATTGTCTGCCTAATTATTCTTTTCATGACTGAGAACAGGTATTGAAATCTCTAATATTGTTGAATAGTCTATTTCTCCTTTGAGCTATTTCACTTTTTGCTTCATGTATTACAGGGCTCTGGTTCTATGTGTGTACAATTTGTAATTGCTATAGCTTCCTGATATGTTGATCCTCTTATTATTAAGAAATGACTTTATTTCAAGTAATATTTCTTATCTCAAAACCTGCTTTTTCTAATATTAATATATCCAGTATAGCTATTACAAGGACCTAACCAACCTTATAGAATACATTTTTAAGGAAACATTTTAACAGAGCTTAAGCAAAATATTTTGCTCTACTCTTGTTCTGGTGTTCTTTATATGAAGGTACCTTCAAATACTTGATCACTAAATTGATTTGGGAATCTAAAAGAAAGAATTATATACTCCATATTTCTCATACTTTGATACACAGATGTATAGTAATATGTGTAGATAATTATCCTTTCCATGTGAAATATTTCTGAAGATCATTTAAAATATTCCCCTCTGTTGAAACACTACTCTCTGAAATCAATTACAGTATTCATGAAAATTGTCTAATATATACTCCTAAAATGGTTAGAAATAAAATTAAATGCACTTTTACATTCAAATTCATAAACATTTACTCAACTATATAGGAACATTACATAGAAAGCACATAACTTTAAATACTTTTTTTGGCATAGTCTATAAACTCAGCACAATGACTATTTTGGTAAAAAAAAATTTAAATACATAGAGACCAGCAGATTTTGTTTCCAGATAATCAACCAATTGGTCAGGTCCTTGAAGAAAAACTATAATAAACTGCATGCTGCTGCTGCTGCTGCTGCTAAGTCGCTTCAGTCGTGTCCGACTCTGTGCAACCCCATAGACGGCAGCCTACCAGGCTCTCGCATCCCTGGGATTCTCCAGGAAAGAACACTGGAGTGGGTTGCCATTTCCTTCTCCAATGCATGAAAGTGAAAAGTGAAAAGTGAAAAGGAAGTCGCTTAGTCGTGTCCGACTCTAGTGACCCCATTGACTGCAGCCCACCAGGCTCCTCCGTCCATGGGATTTTCCAGGTAAGAGTACTGGAGTGGGGTGCCATTGCCTTCTCCAAATAAACTGCATAGAAAATATCAAATAAACTATTTAATGTCACTTTCATTACTACTTTCAAGATAGATCTGTGCCAAACTACAATCGATATTAAAAGAGAATCTATTCTGTTTTTAAAAATATTTGGAATGGGGGATATTACTTGCCAAAATAACATTTCATTGGCTTTGGATAAAATGATAGACACTAAGAATATTGCTCTACTTTAAAAATATAACAAATATTTACTAAGTGGCTACTATGTTCAAGACCCTGTACATAGCACTGGATATATATATATATATATATATATATATATACATATATATATATAAAATATTTCAAAGTGCTTCCCTCTTTGTTTCTTCTTCTCTCTTCTTTTTTCATTTTCTTTTTTTTCCCCGAAGTGTAAGCTCCTATTGCAACCCCCTGCTCCAAAAATCCATTTAATATATAGCCCTCAGATAGAGAACGTATCAGATATTAAACTGATAAGAACAGATGCTACACTTGATCTTAGCCAAAAAGGCTGAGAAGAGCTTTCTATCTAGTTAGGCTATCTGCTATCGGAGAAGACAATGGTACCCCACTCCAGTACTCTTGCCTGGAAAATCCCATGGACAGAGGAGCCTGGTAGGCTGCAGTCCATGGGGTCGTGAAGAGTCAGACACGACTGAGCGACTTCACTTTCACTTTCCATTTTCACGCATTGGAGAAGGAAATGGCAACCCACTCCAGTGTTCTTGTCTGGAGAATCCCAGGGATGGGGGAACCTGGTGGGCTGTCGTCTATGGGGTCGCACAGAGTTGGACACAAGTGAAGAGACTTAGCAGCAGCAGCAGCAGCAACAGCAGGCTATCTGCAGGTAAAACATGATGTGATAAGTGCTGTGACAAGAACATGCACAAGGAGGAACAGTCACCATTGGGAGTCTGAGAAGGCCTCCTGGATTACAAGTAATATAAGTAATGAATAGTAAATAGGAGTTCTTCAGCTAAACAGGCAAAGACAGAAAAGATACCCCAGGCTGAAGTAGTAGTATGCATAAAAAACTTTTAGGAGAAGATATTCTATTAAGGAAAAAAAAAGTTTATTTTATTGTAGAGTGGCAAAATTGGAAGTATGGAGAGAGGTAATAAATATCCTACCACAAACTAGGTGAGAAGGAAGACAGCCTCTTCTTAAGTAGCGTGAAATGGACAAGAAGAAAAATGGATGAATTAAACAAGTTTGGGGGGTGGGGAATTGACATGATGCATTTATTTCTTGAATGTGCTGGCCAAAAGAGAAAGAAATGAGGAGGAGAATTCCCAAAGAAGTGGCTCGAGTAAATAGATGAACGGTTTGTCATTTATTAGAATTAAAAAGTCAAAAAGAATCATATGTAGTTAGTGCAGAAGCAGGCAGCAGGGATTTTCAGAGTGAGTCCTTGTAGGCAAAGTGATAAATTTGACTTTTAACTTGTTAGTTTAAGGGGAAATACGTGGTAGATATCCAGATGTCAGATAAACTTGTTCTGAAACAGGGAGAAATTTCTGGAAATATAACTTTTTTAAATTATCAGATTACAGCCTTAGCTGAAATATAACTTTTTTAAATTATCAGATTACAGCCTTAGCTATGGAGTTATCTATCTATAGACAGCAGAAATAATAGTCAAGGATAGATCTTGAAAACTTAATTGGCAGTCTTAGGAAGAAGGGCCAGTGATGAAATGGAACAGGAAAATGAATCTAAAGTGTAGAAAGACAGGAAGGACTAATATTCCAGAAGCAAAAAATGAGTTAGCTATCAACTGTGGGCAAATAAGGTATCTGCTCTTTGTCTTTAGATGCATTTGGTGACTTTAATATAAACAGAATTCATGGAGGGGTTCTGACTGCTACAATACTTCAGGGAATGGAGAATTCAGAAAGTGATATAGAACTAATAAAGGAATTACCTCTTCCTGATTGAAATAAATAAAATACAGAAAAAATACTTAAATACCAAAATACGCCATGCCAAAATATAACTACAGAAGTTCAAAACATCCCATCCCAAAATATACCACTTTGGCATAGTGATTATTTTGAGCTGTAGGTACTTGAAAAGCAACAAATGCAAGGAGAGGCTTTCTCTGAACTCCTCTTATCTGCCTAAAGACAGATCCTCCAAAAGGAACTCAGTTATCATAAATCCCCTACCTAGAAGTTTCATCAATCAGGAAAGATTGATGCTCATCACAGGAGGGGAGGGGAGAAGTTGACATGACTCCTGAACAAATTTTCACACAAACTATCATACTTCCCATTTGTTCTTCTAAAGGCTCATTCATCTTTCCTAAAAGCATTTACTTTTCCCTCAGAAACCTACACCCCTTCTCCCATTTCTCTATTAAAATGGTATTTAAGCCTGAATTCCTGTCCATTTTAGTTCACTAATTCCTACAATGTTGATGTTCACTCTTGACATCTCCTGTTTGACCACTTCCAATTTGCCTCGATTCATGGACCTAACATTCCAGGTTCCTATGCAGCATTGCTCTTTACAGCATCGGACTTTACTTCCATCACCTGTCAAATCCACAACTGGGCACTGTTTTTGCTTTGGCTCTGTCTCTTCATTCCTTCTGGAGTTATTTTTCCACTCTTATCCAGTAGCATATTGGGCACCTAATGACCTGAGCAGACCATCTTTTAGTGTCCTATCTTTTTGCCTTTTCATCCTGTTCGTGGGGTTCTCAAGGCAAGAATACTGAAGTGGTTTGCCATTCCCTTCTGCAGTGGACCACGTTTTGTCAGAACTCTCCAGCATGACCCATCCATCTTGGGTGGCCCTACATGGCATGGTTCAGAGTATCATTGAGTTAGACAAGGCTGCAGTCCATGTGATCAGTTTGAATAGTTTTCTGTGATTGTGGTTTTCATTCTGTTTGCCCTCTGAGGGATAAGAGGCTTATGGAAGCTTCCTGATGGGAGAGACTGACTGTAGGGGGAACTGGATCTTGTTCTGATGGGCGGGGCCATGCTCAGTAAATGTTTAATCCAACTTTCTGTTGATGGGCCAGGCTGTATTCCCTCCCTGTTGTTTGACCAAACTATGGTGGAGGTAATAAAGATAATGGGAACCTCCTTCAAAATGTCCCATGCATGCACTGCCCCACTCAGTGCCCATGACCCTGCAGCAGGAAACCGCCAACCCACACCTCCGCCAGAGAATCCTGGTCACTCACAGGAAGGTCTGGGTCAGTTTCTTGTGGGATCACTGCTCCTGAACACGAATGGGCAAATTTAACTCAGATGACCATTATATCTACTACTATAGGCAAGAATCCCTTAGAAGAAATGGAGTAACCCTCATAGTCAGCAAAAGAGTCCGAAAAACAGTACTTGGGTGCAATCTCAAAAACTACAGAATGATGTCTACTCATTTCCAAGGCAAACATTCAATATCACAATAATCCAAGTCTACACCCCAACCAGTAATGCTGAAGAAGCTGAAGTTGAACAGTTCTATGAAGACCTACAGATCTTCTAGAACTAACACCCAAAAAAGATGTCCTTTTCATCACAGGGGACAGGAATGCAAAAGCAGGAAGCCAAGGGATACCTGGAGTGACAGGCAAATTTGGTTTTGGAGTACAAAATGAAGCAGGACAAAGGCTTACAGTTTTGCCAAGAGAATACCCTGGTAATCAGATCAGATCAGATCAGTCGCTCAGTCGTGTCCGACTCTTCCCGATCCCATGAACTGCAGCACGCCAGGCCTCCCTATCCATCACCAGCTCTCGGATGTCACTCAGACTCACATTCATCGAGTCAGTGATGCCATCCAGCCATCTCATCCTCTGTTGTCCCCTTCTCCTCCTGCCCTCAATCCCTCCCAGCATCAGAGTCTTCTCCAATGAGTCAACTCTTCGCATGAGGTGGCCAAAATACTGGAGTTTCAGCTTTAGCATCATTCCTTCCAAAGAAATCCCAGGGCTGATCTCCTTCAGAATGGACTGGTTGGATCTCCTTGCAGTCCAAGGGACTCTCAAGAGTCTTCTCCAAAACCACAGTTCAAAAGCATCAATTCTTCAGCACTGGTAATTACCCTGGTAATTACCCTGGTAATAGCACACACCTTTTTACAACAACACAAGAGAGGACTCTACATATGGATATCAGAAGATGTTCAATACTGAAATCAGATTGATTATATTCTTTGCAGCCAAAAATAGAGAAGCTCTATACAGTCAGCAAAAACAAGACTGGGAGCTGCCTGTGGCTCAGATCATGAACCCCTTATTGCCAAATTCGTACTTAAATTGAAGAAAGTAATGAAAACCACTAGACCACTCAGGTATGACAAAAATCAAATCCCTTAAGATTATACAGTGGAAGTGACAAATAGATACAAGGGATTATATCTGATGGAGAGAGTGCCTGAAGAATGATGGATGGAGGTTCATGACATTGTACAGGAGGCAGTGATCAAGGCCATCGCTTAGAAATGCAAAAAGGCAAAATGGTTGTCTGAGGAGGCCTTACAAATAGCAGAGAAAGAAGAGAAGCTAATGGCAAAGGAGAAAGGAAAATTATACCCATGTGAATGTAGAGTTCCTAAGAACAGCAAGGAGAGACAAGACAGCCTTCCTTAGTGATCAATGCAAAGAAATAGAGGAAAACAATAGAATGGGAAAGACTAGAGATCTCAAGAAAATTAGAGATACCAAGGGAATATTTCATGCAAAGATGGGCTCAATAAAGGACAGAAATGGTAGGGACCTAACAGAAGCAGAAGATATTAAGAAGAGGTGGCAAGAATACACAGAAGAACTGTACAAAAAAGAGCTTCATGACCCAGATAACCATGATGGTGTGATCACTCACCTAGAGCCAGACATCCTGGAATGTGAAGTCAAGTGGGCCTTAGGAAGCATCACTACGAAGAAAGCTAGTGGAGGTGATGGATTTCCAGTTGAGCTATTTCAAATCCTAAAAGATGATGCTGTGCAACTGCTGCACTCCATATGCCATCAAATTTGGAAAACTCAGCAGTGGCCACAAGCCTGGAAAAGGTTAGTTTTCATTCCAATCCCAAAGAAAGACAATGTCAAAGAATGTTCATGCTGCTGTTGCTGTTAAGACACTTCAGTCGTGTCTGACTCTGTGTGACCCACAGACGGCAGCCCACTAGGCTCCTCCATCCCTGGGATTCTCCAGGCAAGAACACTGGAGTGGGTTGCAATTTCCTTCTCCAATGCATGCATGCATGCTAAGTCGCTTCAGTCATGTCTGATTCCATACGACCCTATGGACAGCAGCCCACCAGGCTCCTGTGTCCACAGGATTCTCTAGGCAAGAATACTGGAGTGGGTTGCCATTTCCTTCTACTGCACAACTGCACTCATCTCACATGCTAGCAAAGTAATGCTCAAAATTCTCCAAGTCAGGCTTCAACAGTACGTGAACTGAGAACTTTCAGATGTTTAAGCTGGATTTAGAAAAGGCAGAGGAACCAGAGATCAAATTGCCAACATTGGTTGGATCATTAAAAAAGCAAGAGACTTCCAGAAAAACATCTACTTCTGCTTTATTGACTATGCCAAAGCCTTTGATTTGTGGATCACAACAAACTGCGGAAAATTCTTAAAGAGATGGGAATACCAGACAACCTTACCTGCCTCCTGAGAAACCTGTATGCAGGTCAAGAAGCAACAGTTAGAACTAGACATGGAACAACAGACTGGTTCCAAATCAAGAAAGGAGTATGTCAAGGATGTATATCATCACCCTGCTTATTTAACTTCTGTGCAGAGTACATCATATGGAATGTTGGGCTGGATGATGCACAAGGTGGCATCAAGATTGCTGGGAGAAATAACAATAACCTCAGATATGCAGATGACACCACCCTTATGGCAGAAAGAGAAGAAGAACTAAAGATCCTCTTGATGAAAGTGAAAGAGCAGAATGAAAAAGTTGGCTTAAAACTCAACATTCAGAAAACTAAGATCATGCATGGCATCCTATCCATCACTTCATGGCAAATAGATGGGGAAACAATGGAAATAGTGACAGACTTATTTTCTTAGGCTCCAAAATCACTGCAGATGGTGACTGCAGCCATGAAATTAAAAGACGCTTGCTCCTTGGAAGAAAAGTTACGACCAACCTAGACAGTATATTAAAAAGAAGAGCCATTACTCTGCCAACAAAGGAGGATTATCTGGTCAAAGCTATGGTTTTTCCACTAGTCATGTATGGATGTGAGAGTTAGACAATAAAGAAAGCTGAGCGCTGAAGAATTGATGCTTTTGAACTGTGGTGTTGGAGAAGACACTTGAGAGTTCCCTGGACTTCAAGGAGATCAAACTTGTCAATTCTAAATGAAATCAGTCCTGAATATTCATTGGAAGGACTGATGCTGAAGCTGAAAGTCCAATACTTTCGCTACCTGATGTGAAGAACTGACTTCTTGGAAAAGACCCTGATGCTGGGAAACATTGAAGGCAGGAAGAGAAGGGGATAACAGAGGATGAAATGGTTGGATGGCATCACCAACTCAATGGACATGAATTTGAGCAAGCTCCAGGAGTTGGTGATGGCCAGGGAAGCCTGGCGTGCTGCAGTCCCTGGGGTGGCTAACAGTCGGACATGACTGAGCGACTTAACTGATACTGAAGCTGAATTCTAAGCTACCTTGGGAGTTACTCATTTTTCCCTGGGTATCTCCCATGTATTCATGAGGCACATATGTTCATAAACTTTTATCTGCTTTTCTCTTCTTAATCATCTTTTATCAGAGGAGTTCTCACCAAAAACTCAGAAAGCTAAAAGGAATAATTACTTTTCCTCCCCTACAATAAGATATTTAAGTATATAGCCAAACTTTAATGAAAAAAATCCTTACACGCCATGATTGAAGAGGAAATTGAAAAGCCAGAGAGAAAAGTGGGAACTAAACACAAGTGGTCCAAAGAGACAGAAACAAAAATGCAGACTAGAAGTTGGCCCTTTAATGCCTGCTGGAGAATATGAGACAAAGTGTTAGGCCCACGCATGAAGAAGTTATTTACTACATACAGAATTTTCTGCATAAATTCACCCATCACAAAAGCCAGGAGCAATAAAATTTACTAGTCAGTGAATTTTTAAAAACTGACTCATAAATAATTGCAATTCCAACCCTGCAATGTATTCAAGTAAGTACTCCAAATACAAACTATCATAAAAATTCCTGAAACCCAAGTTCTCACTGGCTCCCAGTAGAAGCAAAGGTAAATCTATGCTCTAAAAATGTTTTCTTCCATTACTTAGTGTACTTATAGTGAAAACATTCTTCACAGAACAGTATTCTCTAAAACATAAACTACATGAGAATTTGAGCCGTTTTAGTGGAGAGTCAGGAGATAATAAATAATAACACTATTTTAAAGAATGAGTATCAAGTAAATTCATTTGTTTCAAGAAGCTGTGGTGTAAAAAAAAAAAAAGGTGGGGGGAGAATAAACTGTAGGGCAATATGGACTTAAGAATGAGAAAGATTTGATTATGTTTATGTCCTGAAAGATGATGCTGTGAAAGTGCTGCACTCAATATGCCAGCACATTTGGAAAACTCAGCAGTGGCCACAAGATTGGAAAAGGTCAGTTTTCATCCCAATCCCAAGGAAAGGCAATGCCAAAGAGTGCTCAAACTACTGCACAATTGCACTCATCTCACACGCTAGTTAAGTAATGCTCAAAATTCTCCAAGCCAGGCTTCAGCAATATGTGAACCGTGAACTTCCTGATGTTCAAGCTGGTTTTAGAAAAGGCAGAGGAACCAGAGATCAAATTGCCAACATCCACTGGATCATCAAAAAAGCAAGAGAGTTCCAGAAAAACATCTATTTCTGCTTTATTGACTATGCCAAAGCCTTTGACTGTGTAGATCACAATAAACTATGGAAAATTCTGAAAGAGATGGGAATACCAGACCACCTGATCTGCCTCTTGAGAAATCTGTATGCAAGTCAGGAAGCAACAGTTAGAACTGGTCATGGAACAACAGACTGGTTCCAAATAGGAAAAGGAGTACGTCAAGGCTGTATATTGTCACCATGTTTATTTAACATATGTGCAAAGTGCATCATGAGAAATGCTGGACTGGAAGAAACACAATTTAGAATCAAGATTGCTGGGAGAAATATCAATAACCTCAGATATGCAGATGACACCACCCTTATGGCAGAAAGTGAAGAGGAACTCAAAAGCCTCTTGAAGAAAGTGAAAGTGGAGAGTGAAAAGGTTGGCTTAAAGCTCAACATTCAGAAAACGAAGATCATGGCATCTGGTCCCATCACTACATGGGAAATAGATGGAGAAACAGTGGAAACACTGTCAGACTTTATTTTTCTGGGCCCCAAAATCACTGCAGATGGTGACTGCAGCCATGAAATTAAAAGACGCTTACTCCTTGGAAGGAAAGTTATGACCAACCTAGATAGCATATTCAAAAGCAGAGACATCACCTTGCCAACAAAGGTTCGCCTAGTCAAGGCTATGGTCTTTCCTGTGGTCATGTATGGATGTGAGAGCTGGACTGTGAAGAAGGCTGAGCGCCGAAGAATTGATGCTTTTGAACTGTGGTGTTGGAGAAGACTCTTGAGAGTCCCTTGGACTGCAAGGAGATCCAACCAGTCCATTCTGAAGGAGATCAGCCCTGGGATTTCTTTGGAAGGAATGATGCTAAAGCTGAAACTCCAGTATTTTGGCCACCTCATGCGAAGAGTTGACTCATTGGAGAAGACTCTGATGCTGGGAGGGATTGGGGGCAGGAGGAGAAGGGGACAACAGAGGATGAGATGGCTGGATGGCATCACTGACTCGATGTATGTGAGTCTCAGTGAGCTCCAGGAGTTGGTGATGGACAGGGAGGCCTGGCATGCTGCAGTTCATGGGGTCGCAAAGAGTCGGACACGACTGAGTGACTGATCTGATCTGATCTGATGTACTGATAAGAAGAAATTCACCTTTTAGAAAGGTGAAAATAAAGTCATGTGAAAATTGAGGGATAGTCAGAGCTAAATAACCTGAAAGATATTTGAAGTGTAGGCGTACAATTCTTTTTGATTCCATGGACTGTAACCTGCCAGACTGCAGCATCCATGGGATTTTCCAGGAAATAATACTGGAGTGTGTTGTCATTTCCTTTCTCCAAGGAATCTTCCCAATCCAGGGATCAAACCCAGGGGTCCCTCAATTGTAGGCACACTCTTTACTGTCTGAGTTACTAGGGAAGTCCCAGAGGTAAGAAACTAGCCTTAAACTGTAGAAGAACAGTTATTTTGAAAAGAAAAAAATAAATATAGGTGAATAGGAAAAAAAAATTGTAGGAAAGAGGAACAAAAAGTAGAAAATTTTTCAATTTGATAACATTATCTCACTTAATTCTTACAACAATGATATTTGACATTTTACTAATCTTATAGAAATTGATATTACATGATTTGCTGAATTTGTTTACTATTAAGGGCAAAGCTAGAATTCTAATCCAAGTACTTTCTCTTCATAATCTTATGCCAGTATCATATAATAAAATTTCTACTGAAACTAAAATACTGTAGAGATGATTATGTTAGTCATTACAACATCCTGGAAGAAAAAGATCAGCTATTTTTCAATCAGACTTTCTACAAGGAGGATATCATGTTATTTCTCATGGCAAGCCAATATGTCACATTAGCTATGGACCCCATGCACTGTAGCTCACCAGGCTCCTTGGTCCATGGAATTCTCCAGGCAAGGATATTGAAGTGGGGTGCCATTTCCTTTCCCCAGGGGACCTTCCTGACCCACGGATCAAAGCTGGGTCTCCCTCAGATTTTTTACCATCTGAGCCACCAGGGCTGACTCCTATGTAAGGTATATGAATGCACTAAAAATGAACATATAGATTATAATTACATAGCACTATAACTAGATAAATTAAAATCACTAAATTTATACATTAATGCTTCATAGATCAGATCAGATCAGATCAGTCGCTCAGTCGTGTCCGACTCTTTGCGACCCCATGAACCGCAGCACGCCAGGCCTCGCTGTCCATCACCAGCTCCCGGAGGTCACTCAGACTCGCATCCATCGAGTCAGTGATGCCATCCAGCCATCTCATCCTCTGTCGTCCCCTTCTCCTCCTGCCCTCAATCCCTCCCAGCATCAGAGTCTTCTCCAATGAGTCAACTCTTCGCATGAGGTGGCCAAAATACTGGAGTTTCAGCTTCAGTATCATTCCTTCTAAAGAAATTCCAGGATTGATCTCCTTCAGAATGGACTGGTTGGATCTTCTTGCAGTCCAAGGGACTCTCAAGAGTCTTCTCCAACACCACACTTCAAAAGCATCAATTCTTCGGCGTTCAGCCTTCCTCACAGTCCAGCTCTCACATCCATACATGACCACAGGAAAGACCATAGCCTTGACTAGGCGAACCTTTGTTGGTAAAGTAATGTCTCTGCTTTTGAATATGCTATCTAGGTTGGTCATAACTTTCCTTCCAAGGAGTAAGCGTCTTTTAATTTCATGGCTGCAGTCACCATCTGCAGTGATTTTGGAGCCCAGAAAAACAAAGTCTGACACTGTTTCCACTGTTTCCCCATCTATTTCCCATGCAGTGATGGGACCAGATGCCATGATCTTCGTTTTCTGAGTGTTGAGCTTTAAGCCAACCTTTTCACTCTCCACTTTCACTTTCATCAAGAGGCTTTTTAGCCCCTCTTCACTTTCTGCCATAAGAGTCGTGTCATCTGCATATCTGAGGTTATTGATATTTCTCCCGGCCATCTTGATTCCAACTTGTGTTTCTTCCAGTCCAGCATTTCTCATGATGTACTCTGCATAGAAGTTAAATAAACATGGTGACAATATACAGCCTTGACGTACTCCTTTTCCTATTTGGAACCAGTCTGTTGATCCATGACCAGTTCTAACTGTTGCTTCCTGACCTGCATACAGATTTCTTAAGAGGCAGATCAGGTGGTCTGGTATTCCCATCTCTCTCAGAATTTTCCACAGTTTGTTGTGATCCACACAGTCAAAGGCTTTGGCATAGTCAATAAAGCAGAAATAGATGTTTTCTTGGACCCCTCTTGCTTTTTCCATGATCCAGCAGATGTTGGCAATTTGATCTCTGGTTCCTCTGCCTTTTCTAAAACCAACTTGAACATCTGGAAGTTCACGGTTCACATATTGCTGAAGCCTGGCTTGGAGAATTTTGAGCATTATTTTACTAGCATGTGAGATGAGTGCAATTGTTTGGTAGTTTGAGCATTCTTTGGCATTGCCTTTCTTTGGGATTGGAATGAAAACTGACTTTTCCAGTCCTGTGGCCACTGCTGAGTTTTCCAAATTTGCTGGCATATTGAGTGCAGCACTTTCACAGCATCATATTTCAGGATTTGGAATAGCTCAACTGGAATTCCATCACCTCCACTAGCTTTGTTTGTAGTGATGCTTTCTAAGGCCCTCTTGACTTCACATTCCAGAATATCTGGCTCTAGGTCAGTGATCACACCATTGTGATTATCTGGGTTGTGAAGCTCTTTTTGTACAGTTCTTCTGTGTATTCTTGCCACCTCATCTTAATATCTTCTGCTTCTGTTAGGTCCATACCATTTCTGACCTTTATCGAGCCCATCTTTGCATGAAATGTTCCTTTGGTATCTCTGATTTTCTTGAAGAGATCCCTAGTCTTTCCCATTCTGTTGTTTTCCTCTATTTCTTTGCATTGATCACTGAAGTAGCCTTTCTTATCTCTTCTTGCTATTCTTTGGAACTCTGCATTCAGATGCTTATATCTTTCCTTTTCTCCTTTGCTTTTCGCTTCTCTTTTTTTTACAGCTATTTGTAAGGCCTCCTCAGACAGCCATTTTGCTTTTTTGCATTTCTTTTCCATGGAGATGGTCCTGATCTCTGTCTCCTGTACAATGTCATGAACCTCATTCCATAGTTCATCAGGCACTCTATCTATCAGATCTAGCCCTTACATCTATTTCTCACTTCCACTGTATAATCATAAGGGATTTGATTTAGGTCATATCTGAATGGTCTAGTGGTTTTCTCTACTTTCTTCAATTTAAGTCTGAATTTGAGGAATCTAAAAGAAACAAATGAACAAACACAACACAACAAAAAACAACATTATAGAGAAAAGCACAGGTGGTTGCTAGAGGGGAGAGGAGTGATGGACAAAAAAAAAACGAGTGAGTTAGAGTAAGAACTTCCAGATGTACAAGCTGGATTTAGAAAAGGCAGAGAAACCAGAAATCAAGTGGCCAACATCCACTGGATCGTAGAAAAAGCAAGAGATTTCCAGAAAAAAATCTACTCCTACTTTATCGACTATGCCAAAGCCTTTGACTGTATGGATCACAACAAACTGTGGAAAATTCTTCAACAGATGGGAATACCCGACCACGTTATCTGCCTCCTGAGAAACTGTATGCACGTCAAGAAACAACCATTAGAACTGGACATGGAACAATGGACTGGTTCCAAATCAGGAAAGAAGTACATCAAGGATGTATATTGTCACCCTGCTTATTTAACTGCAAAATGCCAGGCTGGATGAAGCACAAGGTGGAATCAAGATTGCCAAGAGAAATATCGATAACCTCAGACATGCAGATGATACCACCCATATGGCAAAAAGTGAAGAACTAAAGATCCTCTTGATGAAACTGAAAGAGGAGAATGAAAAAGTTGGCTTAAAACTCAACATTCAAAAAACAAAGATCATGGCATCTGGTCCCATCAGTTCCGTGCAGTTTAGTTCAGTCACTCAGTCATGTTCGACTCTTGGCGACCCCATGAATCACAGCACGCCAGGCCTTTCTGTACATCACCAACTCCCGGAGTTCACTCAGACTCATATCGAGTCAGTGATGCCATCCAGCCATCTCATCCTCTGTCGTCCCCTTCTCCTCCTGCCCCCAATCCCTCCCAGCATCAGAGTCTTTTCCAATGAGTCAACTCTTCACATGAGGTGGCCAAAGTATTGGAGTTTCAGCTTTAGCATCATTCCTTCCAAAGAACACCCAGGACTGATCTCCTTTAGAATGGACTGGTTGGATCTCCTTGCAGTCCAAAGGACTCTCAAGAGTCTTCTCCAACACCACAGTTCAAAAGCATCAATTCTTTGGCACTCAGCTTTCTTCACAGTCCAACCCTTACATCCATACATGACCATTGGAAAAACCATACCCTTGACTAGATGGACCTTTGCCAAAGCCTTTGACTGTGTGGATCACAATAAACTATGAAAAATTCTGAAAGAGATGGGAATACCAGACCACCTGACCTGTCTCTTGCGAAATCTGTATGCAGGTCAGGAAGCAACAGTTAGAACTGGACATGGAACAACAGGCTTATTCCAAATAAGAAAAGGAGTACGTCAAGGCTGTATATTGTCACCCTGTTTATTTAACTTATATGCAGAGTAGAAGGCATAGGCACCCCACTCCAGTACTCTTGCCTGGAAAATCCCATGGATGGAGGAGCCTGGTGGGCTGCAGTCCATGGGGTCGCTAAGAGTCGGACACGACTGAGCGACTTCACTTTCACTTTTTCGCTTTCATGCATTGGAGAAGGAAATGGCAACCCACTCCAGTTTTCTTGCCTGGAGAATCCCAGGGGCAGGAGAGCCTGGTGGGCTGACGTCTATGGGGTCACGCGGAGTCGGACATGACTGAAGTGACTTAGCAGCAGCAGCAGTAGCAGAGTACATCATAATAAATGCTGGACTGGAAGAAACACAAGCTGGAATCAAGATTGCTGGGAGAAATATCAATAACCTCAGATATGCAGATGACACCACCCTTATGGCAGAAAGTGAAGAGGAACTAAAAAGCCTCTTGATGAAAGTGAAAGTGGAGAGTGAAAAAGTTGGCTTAAAGCTCAACATTGAGAAAACGAAGATCATGGCATCCAGTCCCATCACTTCATGGGAAATAGATGGGGAAACAGTGGAAACAGTGTCAGACTTTACTTTGGGGGCTCCAAAATCACTATAGATGGTGACTGCAGCCATGAAACTAAAAGACACTTACTCCTTGGAAGGAAAGTTATGACCAACCTAGATAGCATATTCAAAAGCAGAGACATTACTTTGCCAACAAAGGTTCGTCTAGTCAAGGCTATGGTTTTTCCTGTGGTCATGTATGGATGTGAGAGCTGGACTGTGAAGAAGGCTGAGCGCCGAAGAATTGATGCTTTTGAACTGTGGTGTTGGAGAAGACTCTTGAGAGTCCCCTAGACTGCAAGGAGATCAAACCAGTCAATCCTAAAGGAAATCAGTCCTGAATATTCGTCAGAAAGACCAACGCTAAAGCTGAAATTCTAAAACTTTGGCCACCTGATGCGAAGAACTGACTCATTGGAAAAGACCCTGATTCTGGGAAAGATTGAAGGCAGGAGGAGAAGGGGACAACAGAGGATGAGATGGTCGGATAGCATCACCGACTCGATGAACATAAGTTTGAGCAAGTTGTGGGAGTTGGTGATGGCCAGGGAAACCTGGCATGCTGTAGTCCATGGGGTCGCAAGAGTCGTACATGACTGAGTGACTGAACTCAACTGAACTAGATTAAGAGGTACCAGCTTCTGGTTGCAAAATAGTCATGGGTATGAAATGTATTACATGGGAAATATAATCAACAACTATTTAATATATTTGTATGGTGGCATATTATAACTAAACTTATTATGGTGATCATGTTTAAACACACAGAAATATTGATTCACTATGCTGGAACAAACACAGTGTTATAGGTACTTAATAATTTAACAACAAACAGACCAACAAACTCATAGAATAAGAGGTATGATTTGTGGTTATCAGATTTGGGGTTGAGAGTAGGGGAAATTAGATGAAGGCAGTCAAAAGTAAAAATTCTAGTTAAAAGATAAATACATGACTTGATAATTAATACTACTGTATGAAAATTAACACTGCTGTCTAAAAGTTGTTGAGAGTAGATTCTAAGAGTTCTCATCACTAGGAAAAAAATTATCTGTTTCTCTATTTTGTATCTATATCACACAACGAAAGTTCACTGAGCATGAGATAATCATTTTACAAATTTGTAAGTCAAATTATTATGCTGTATACCATAAACTTATACAGTGGTATATTTCAATTATATCCTAATAAGTCTGGGGAAAATGAATAAAATAAAGTAAGTGCCTATACCACAGAGCGGGAACAAGTTGTTTTCAGAATTCAAGGCCCTCTCTATTATGACCTCACTGACGTTTTCCAACTTCATTTTCCTCTCCTACTTCTCACTGCCATACTGAGGCCACAGGCATCTATCCATTACCCACACATACATTCAAAGTGATACTGAATATCTGAAATGTGCCAGATACTGCACGTGACAGGTTATCAGAATATGTAAAACATAGTCAGTCATGAGGCAAACAATAGACCAGACTTAATATTCAAGTATAATAACTCATCCAAGATCTTGAATCCCAAATTGACAAACACCACCATATAGAATCGGAAAGCTAAAATTAAATTAAAATGGATGATAGAGGCATTTCAGCTAATATCACTCCCTACATCAACTTTGTAAGCAACATAATATAGACTCTTTCCTCAGCAAAAGTGAAAATCCACATCAAGTGGATCTTTGGTGAGTTGTCTGAAAACAGTAGAAACTGAAAACGATAGAGCCATGAATTTCAAGAGTGTGACAAATAGTAGCTCTCATCTGAAACATTTTTCTCCTTATAACCCCTACCCAAGTAGTATCTTCTTTCAATGCACAATATTTATTCACATTATTCATTTACTCATACTACCCATTCAGTCATATTATTTCATAGAAGTACATGTTGCTGCTGCTGCTGCTGCTAAGTCGCTTCAGTCATGTCCGACTCTGTGCGATCCCATAGACGGCAGCCCACCAGGCTCCTCCATCCCCGGGGTTCTCCAGGCAAGAACACTGGAGTGGGTTGCCATTTCCTTCTCCAATGCATGAAAGTGAAAAGTGAAAGTGAAGTCGCTCAGTCATGTCCGACTTTTAGCGACCCCATGGACTGGAGCCTACCAGCCTCCTCCATCCATGGGATTTTCCAGGCAAGAGTACTGGGGTGGGGTGCCATTGCCTTCCCCCAAAGTACATGTTAATCTCTTATTATTTAGCCTTTCACTTGTATGCATGTTTAAGTGCTTGTCTGCATGTGTGTGCACACATGCTCTGCATTTTCAATATACTGATAGGATTGTGTGTTATACTTGTACTTCAAAAAGTATCCAGATAAGCATTTTATGCAGAATAAAAATGAATGGCTATTAATAGAAGGATTAAATTCATGTTAATAACAATTATAGAAAAGGACCAAATAAATTATCTTTTAATTACTTCTTTGAAATTGTAATGCAAGTTACTAACTGAAGCTTTTAAAATCACTGACCAGTGACTTGATGCGATATAGACACAATCACAAATGACTTACAGATAGCCTACCTTTTCATGGAACTAAGTCTTATAAAAAATGAAATCAATAAACAGAACCTAGTAGATGTCTCTGCCAATTATGTAAGATATGCTTATCATTTGACAGGTCATTGCACCTATGATAAGAATTGAGAAATTATAAGGCTAAAAAGTTATAATTCTCTAGACTGAGGTATAATTTGTGTTACCAGAGATGAGATCCACCTTACTTTATGAGGCTGATATTTGAAAGATGGATAGTAATATTTTATTCCATAAGGCCAATGTTAATATCATCCTTCATTCTTAGCCAATCTTTTTATGAAAGCAAGAGCCAGAAGCCTCAGGGCATCATATTTTACCTAATTACAATAAAGGAATCCCTGCATCAAATTTAAGTATTAAATACCCACATTTATGTGTTGTTTGTATTGCTAAGATAAAAAAAGTCGTGACTAAATCATCTTTACCCTTTAGGATCTGTGGATCTAAACCAGCCAGTATTTGAGCTGTCAAATAGAAGAAACAAAACTATAAACAGTACAAAAGACTTAGAAAATGCTCCTTCCTTAGGCACAGAACTGGAGGTGCATTTTAGAGAGATGATTATTGCTTGTTAAGGAGGCAGGAAGTTCAAAGAGAGCACCTGTCTGATTCCCAAATCACCCTGAAAGAACAATAGTGTTTTAAGCAGTTTTAATGGTAATTCAATCAGTAAAAAAACAAGTGAAAATGTATTATAATAACATGCAACTTGGTTACAACAGATGTCCAGAATGGCCAAGGCTTATAATCTACTAAAAAATTAACTTGAATTCAACTATCATTTACTATACACCTAAAATTTCACTGAATCTACAAGGAGTGTAAAGAAGTAAAAGATATTATTCTTGACCTGAAGTAGCTTGGGGTCTAGTTAATGACATATGAATAATCCTCAAGGAATATGCATAATGCTACTTAAAGGAAATTAAATGTGATATATAGTATTGTAGTCAGTCTATAGGAAATTTAAATAAGAGAAAGTCAGTGTAGAGTGAAATGAGCCACGGCAAGTTTCAGGGAATCAGATGCATTTTCAATTGGGTTTTGAGCAATGTGTTAATCATATGCCCTCCCCACAACAGCATGTGGTTTTACTTGGATTTGGTAGATATCCCAAGTTAAGGAGAAGAGCAGGAATAAAGACAGGAAATGAGACAAGTATAAATAGAAAACAGAAATACTGCAAAAACTCAGATATACTGGGCCCACTGTAAGAAGATCTGAAAGGACAGCGGGAAAAGCCTGCTTCTATCCCTGAAGGACAAGGACACCTGGTAGGACTTGGGCATCAGAATGAAGTGATGAAACGGAATTCCCCGAAGAATAATCCAACAAGAATATACAGCATAAGATGTAATCCACAGAAGCTTTTAGCAGAAAGAGACCACATAATTAACCTTGGTATTTGGAGATAAGAATGAGAGTTCTGACAAATGAAAAGGAGAGGAAATGCCACATTGCAGGGAGTTTTCCTATACAACCATCTCCCCACCTTGCAGATCATTCACTTTCTACAACGATCAGGAAACAGTGCCTTGAAGATCTTGTAACTAAAGCCCAATGTTAACAGGGCATTTGGAAAAAGGTTCCCTGCACACAGGCTAGGTTAGGCAGCTGAGCTTTCTGGGCTGCCACGTATCATGACGCAGACACTCTTCTTCCTCACAGTAAAAGGAGATTAAGATCACCCATTATGCCAGTTCCCAGAGGAGAGTTTGACAGCAGCAAGAAGCAGGGCATAGTAGAATGTAAATATTCTGTTGGCAGGGTAAAGAGCTATGAGCTGAAAATGAAAGCAGTGGACCTTCTGTGTGCTGTTTAGTCAACCAAGGAAGGTTTGAATAAAACTCTTATTTATATTTTCTTTCCACTGTTGGCCTGGCTTAACCAAATTGATAGGCTTTTAAAAAATTTGGACTACTATCACTTTTGCCGTCATTTCTCCTTTATTATTATTATTAACACAATTAGTTTTATTATTGGAATTGGATGAGAATAACAAAAATAACCTGTTAAAAGTCCCCCAGTCATATTTGACTACAGTTATAAAGTTGGTTCCTACTCAGTAAGTTAGGAAATTAAAAACACTAAATCTAGGATTTTCTCCACTGGGACCTAATCCAGTCCAATTTAGAAGTTGAGGATTTATAAAGGCTTTTCTGAAAGAAATGGGAAAATGTCAGCTACAATTTCTTGCTAGACTTGAAGTGAATCTATTAACCTTGCCCAGAGAATATAATGTTACAGTTATCTCATTTACAATGTTATTGTATATGATTTACGGCCAGAGTATCAAGCCTCAAACTAGGTTTTGTAGTTTTAAGTTAAATTTACATGTCTGTAATACAAATGATTTTTTTTCTTGTTCAGAAAAAAAGATATTAAAAAGTGATTTATAATATTTCAGTTGGATGGAAATACACAGTATGACTTAGTCTACTGAGGGAAAAAATATTAGTTAGGCAGCTATCATGAATATGTACGTTCACACTGCTCAGTGCTTCCCATCTTTTAATGTATGCTTGGGTATCAGCCACTAGATATCTTTAGAATTACATTATATTAAGACTATGAGACACAAATCTATATGAAAATCAGATTTAAAAGAAAGGAACACCCAAGAGGACAAGGAAAAATGCATCTTCTCTGTAGTTCACCTAAGATCATAAATGCTGAAACGAACTTAATAAATGTCACCTTTTCTGCAGGTGTCTTCTACCAAACAGCACAAAACAGTCTTAAAATATATTCCACAAAAGCGTCTCTAACGGTATTACCATTATTGAAACCTAAGAGAATTTGCTTAACCATAAACTATAAGTTTGAGATGTGATTTGGAAGTATTGTGTTTTATTGAAAATGGTTGATATAATGCTATCTGAAAGATATGACTCACAACTGTAAAATCAGGACCAACTATAAGCTAGACTTAACATTTACCACCAAACAAACAGGCTTCCCAGGTGCTACTGGTAAAGAACCCTCCTGCCAAAGCAGGAAACATAAGAGTCTCGGGTAGGGAAGATCCCCTGGAGGAGGCCATGGCACACATACACCAAACAAACAGCACATGTGTGTGCATGCTCAGTCGCTCTAGTCATGTACAGCTCTTTGCGACCATATGGACTATAACTCGCCAGGCTCCTCTGTCCACGGGCTTCTCCAGGCAAGAATATTGGAGCGGGTTGTCATGCTCTCCTCCAAGGGATCTTCCCTACTCAGGGATCAAACCCATGTCTCCTGTGCCTCCTGCATTTCAGGTGGATTCTTTACCCACTGAGCCACCTGGGAAGCCTAAATAGAACCCAATGTCCTATACATTTAAATTAAAATAAAAAAATTTGTTGGCATCCTCCATATAAGCTATATACATATATATGCAAAAACTTCAAAATCACATAATTTCAAATAAATTTCATAATTTAAAGGTACAATTAAAAATAAAACCCTGTTGCTCAAGCTGTATTCATTGACAATGCATACATATTTACTGTCTATATGTAGAAACTTATATATGTCGATGGATGTGAGTCTCAGTGACCTCCAGGAGTTGGTAATGGACAGGGAAGCCTGGCGTGCTGCGATTCATGGGGTCGCAAAGAGTCGGACATGACTGAGCGACTGATCTGATCTGATATATATATATAAACACACACACATATACCAAATGAAATTAATTTTATTCAAGATTCCTATATAATTACTTAATTTTGTGTGCTTTAACTGCACCTATTCATATTTGGGAAAGATTTTTAAATCTCCCACTCGTGTTGCTTTTTTTTTTTAATATTTATTTATTTGATTGTGCCAGGTCTTAGTTTCAACACGCAAACTCAGCTGTGGCATGTGGGATCTCGTTCCCTGTCCAGAGATCGAACCCAGGCCCCCAGAATTGGGAGCGTGGAGTCTTTAGCCACTGGACCACAAGGAAAATCCCTATAGTTGTATCTTTAACAAGCTCTTCCTATCCGTTGAAATTATATTAAGCTTCTAATAAGAAATAACTAAAATAACAGTCCTGAACAAAATAGGGATTTACTTTTTCCCACAAACCTGCAATCTAAGACAAACACAGTAGTTGTCTGTATTTATCAATGGGAAACATGTTACCTTCATTCTTTCTAGCATACAATCTTTAGCAGCTGGCTTTCATCCTGAGTCAAAACATAGACACGGACACAGTCATCTTGTCAGGTCAGGGCGCTTCAGAGTCACTTGTCTCACAAGACAGTTGCTAGATTTCTAGCCATCTCACACACATTTAAGTCAGAAGAAGGATTAAGAAGATGAATTAACGAGGTGCAAACAAAGTAGGCCCACTTCAAAGAATTTTCCCTGAAACTCCACCTCACCATTTCTGCTTACATCTTACCAGTGCCTTCAAGGCAAAGTGGAAAAATGTTACTCACTAGAAGCAATGCTACTAGTAATATTTTGGCTAGGTGGGTTGAAGTTTTATGTGTTGAATTGCTTTGTTAGCTGTTACACATGGATTTATGAATATCAGAACATATCTTTATCTTATTTAATGCTTTCAATTTTAAATAATTTATTGTATATTAATATTAAGCATTCTGCATTTTTGTGTTTGTATCTTCCAGGTTGACTTTTACCCAATTTCTAGTATTTTGCTCAAGATACTGATAGAATGGTGCTGGTGTTGTTTATGCATGGGGTAGAAATGGGGTGATTGGAGTATCATTGTTGTATGTATAAATGTGCAGCATTTTTCCTAATTTTCCTCCTTATTCCTGTACCTGACTCTTACTTCCTGCCATTCTACCATCTGAGCCTGAAGCCTCTTCTTTTCAAATTCTCCAAATAATGAGGAGGATTCAAATTCTCCTTATCTACCAGCAATCTTTATTTTCCCTCTTTGAATTAATGCAGAAAGGAGCTAATAGTGACTGTCTCTAAACTCAAAGTTAAAATTATCAAAAATTATTCGCAATTAACTTTGCTTTTGTTCAACAGAATCTCTCTATTGCTTTAAAGTAACACATAATATTACTTGATTAAAAGTATGCATGTTTTGCAACTATCATTAACTTTATGGAAAAGATTTAATTGGGCTACAGCAGTGCATTATATCATAAATAAAAAGTCAAGATTTGATTACCTGTATATTTTCTTTCCAAAAATAATGTTCACCATAACTGAAAATTCAGATTACTCTAGTGAAAATTGAGTTTTCCCAGATTGCTTTCAACTCTGCAAAAGTGTTATTTTACAGCTCTGAGTGATCCCACAAGGGAAATAGTTCCTTGACTTGAAATGGAAATATAAGATTTAAATTGCTCTTTAGTTCTTAGGAACAAAAACGTGTTTGTATGCCAGTGCTCATAGCTAGAAGAGTTGCCCACGTCCAATTTCATGGTCAAATAGACAAAAGAGTGAGCAGAGATCAATGTCATTTTAAGCCTTGAGTTCATTAGCTGCCTCTGACTCACCACAATCAATTTTAGAGACTAGGACTTATCCCACCTTGACTAGACAAGTATCCATTTAATCAAAATGTTGTCATGCTTCCAAAGAGAAAAGAAACAACAAACAAAGTTGGGATTGTGTATTTACATTTTTATTATTTTATGAAGAACAGTAACTTATAACCTATAGCAATAGGATACTTATAAATATTTTCTTCTTTCTAAATGATTCAAGATGGGGCTATATACTACCAGGAAACATTTTTGAATATTAATACATATGGCCACCAATGATCTTATTATATTTAAATAATAAGTCAACACATAATTAACTCTAAAAGATAAATCTGTATATTGGATATAAAAGTTCTCTATTCTTTGTGTGCCCTCTAATTGGGCAAGGAGTTTAGAGCTTCTTGGGAGATCTTAGTAGAAAATATTTTTTTTCAGCCTGCCTAAATAGATCAAAAATTTTGACTTAGTTCTCATGTTTACTCTAAGGTGATTTATAAGAGAAATGAAGATAGGAAAATGCACCAAGTGAACTAAGTTCTTTAAAAATCCGTTACTTTTAAAATATTTGTTTTATCCCAATTATTGATACTAATATTACTGAGGAAATTAGAAATCATATTGAGAAGAATCTATTTCAAAACTCACTGGATCAGAAAAGACAGCATAAAATACAATGGTAAAACATTTTTCTTATACTTTTTATACTTATATTTAAGCATAAAACTGTTTGAAGCTTTCATTTGCTACCAAATACAAAATTATTTTTATTATAAACTTGAAACTTAATTATGTGGATGATTAAAACATAAATACAAAGTAATCTCATTAAAGCAAAAACAACTAATTGATATTAGAAGCCGCTAGAG